>MU223792.1:800534-820071 GCA_018584345.1 Thuja plicata
AGAAGTAGAACCCTTTTCAGGACACCTATAGGCAGGATGCCCTAGCTGATTGTAGTGGTAGCACTTCATGGTGGAAAAGTAGGATGCTCCTCTTCCTTGATTGCTGCTGCTCCTTCCTCTCCAACTAGTGTTAGAACCTCTACCTCTGCTGGAACCTCCTCTACTTGAGTTTCCTTCCTAATTTTCAATGAGCTTGTTCTCACTTTTCTGCCTTGAATCTGATCCTCTTCCACCATAGCCTCCTTGTCCTCTTCCTTCTCTACCTCTTCCTCTTCCTCTAAAGTTTGATTCTGATTTCTTTTGGTTCTTCTCTTCCACTTTTAATGCAAGTTGGAAACACTTATGGATGGTTGTGGGAGTCCACAAAATAATTTCCTCTTGGATATTCCATTTTAGGCCTCCAAGATACCTAACCACCTTGATAGTCTCATCCTCTTGGACTCTTGACCTCAAGAACAACTTTTAGAATTCTTCAGTATATGTAGCCACATCCAAATCATTTTGCTTCAAACTCTGCCTCTTCTTGTGTAGCTAGATTTCATAATCCTCAGGTAGGTATTGCTCCTTTACCTTGTTTAACATGACCTTCCAATTTGAAATTGGATGCTTACCCATCTTCTCCCTCTCTTCTTGGAGGTATTTCCACCATGTTAATTCTAAACCTCTTAACCTTGAATTTGCAACTTTTACCTTCTGTGCTTCAGTTATGCCCTCACATTCAAAAAGATTCTCAATACCTTCTATCCATTCCACAACTAGTTCATTGTCCATTTTTCCATTAAAGAATGGAATTCCTTCAAGAATTTTGTCTCCTAGGGCTTTGAGAGCTTTTAGAAATGGCTCCTCATTCATTGGAGGGTTTGGTTTAGGTATCAAGTCTTCTTCATCAACTTTCTGCTTCCCTCTGCTGCTGCTGACTTCATCTCCATCTTTGCTTTTAGTTGCATCTACAACTTCTTGAAGTTTTACCTTCATCTCATCCAGGGATTCTTTAAGGAGTCTACTCCTTTCCCTTTGATCCTCTATCACTCTCTTATGTTCATCTACTTCCTTTGCAAGCCCTGCATTGGTGACCATCTTGTTTTCACCTACTAATATTGTTGGCTGGAACATCTACCACAAGCCCAATCAATTTAGGCTCTAATACCAATCTGATGTGGACATAATTCTTGTTGCTACTACAAAACTACCTTGGCTCTATTCTAAGATCTTTCTCTTAGATCTCTTAGGGTATTCACAACCCTAACACTAAGGTAATTCAATCTCAACTTTACCTCCTCTTCAAGACTCAGTCCCCATCGAAATGATTTTCTTCTTCTTCTTGCTAAACCTACACAAATAGATTCATTCAACCAATGTTTTCATAACATTATTCTCATTCTCTTCCCTAGCTGGAATATTACCAAGCTCACCTAGGGTAATATCTCTAGTCTTTTTGTTGTTTCTTCTCCTACAAAAAACAAAAAGGAAAATATATACAAGGGCTCCTCTTGAGTTCCATCCCAACACATGACTCTCACCATGGATTTAGGAATCTCGAGGGGCCATTACTGCTTACAACCCAGAACGGTGAAGAACTAACAGTTTACAAAATAGGAAATAAAGTAACTAATCTACTTGCATGAAAAATGAACAAAGGATTTTGATATCCACTAAACACACTATATGCAACTTCTCATTTTCGGAAACAAAAAAAAATAGTACAATAATCTACAACTCTGTGATTTCTTGTAGTTTCTCTTCTTTTTCAGTCTCTACCTTCTAAGATCTCCAAAACGAAGGCTTGGAATGTTATTAATAACCATCCTCTCCTTGGAATGACCCCTAACTACCCACATATTCACAAGAATCTCTTTAGGAACCATTACAACTGACCATATTGTCCATAAAAGACAAGATTCACTTCTCACAGGCCGTTACGACTGACTTCACCTAGCAATAGTAATGCAAAACCGACCACCAGTCTAAATCAATGCCAGTGTTAGCCGACGGTGTTAGCAAATAGTGTTAACTGATGGTGTTAGAAAATAGTGTTAGTCGATGGTGTTAGCAAATAGTGTTAACCGACGGTGTTAGCCGATGGTGTTAGCAGACAGTGTTCACTGACAGTGTTAACCAAGCGCTAGAGAAAATGAGCGCCAGTCATACTTAGCAGCTTACCAAAAGTTCCCGATGCCTTGGTTGGGTTTCCAGAGGCTTACAAACTACCTCACATCCACACATAACTAAAAAAAACCAAATAAGAAGCCTATCTAGACATGGATTGATCTAGTCATATCCACCTTAGGGAAAACAAAATACCTTCTAAGGTCCACACAAACTCTCCTGACTTGGCTAGAGTCAGTACATGCCAGAAATAAAGAGCTAAGGGTTGAGTTAGGTGTGCTCCCGCACCAACTAGGGGATTGGTATTCTCTCTTTTACAAGTGAGGAGTTTGAAATTGGGATCTTACTTAATTCCTTTTAAATTAATTATCTTAGCCATGTATTTGATTATTTTTGAATTGGCTAAAAATGATTAATTTGGATTAGTGATTAGATCGCTTAGGAGGTTAATTTTGATTTCAAAAGAATTATGCCAACTGATTGAAGAGTTGTCTTGACATAATTAGGGGTATAATCACACTTAGGGAAAATAGGGTCTATGGTCAGAGCAAACCAAATTAGGGTGGTTACATTTTCCCCTCTTTGAATTGATGTACGAGAAACACATTGATTCAAACAAAGTTTATTGACTTCAGAAAGTTTGAGAATTTCATCTTTGATCAAACGAAATGTCTGATGAGATTATTCTCACACTTGATTGAACTAAGAATGATAGTATTTACTTTGAACTTGATCGAACAAAGGTCAATAAGAAAAGACCTTAAAGGTACCAATTCTGAACTTGGTTGTCGTCTGAGAATTGATAATGCTGACACTGAACTCGATTGAATGTAGGTCAGTATGAAGCTATTAAGAGCTTAATAAGAATCTAAGAAGAAGTAGACATAAGATATCCAGCTTGTGAGAACCGAAGGCTTCAATCCAATAGTCCTGACTTAGTCAAGGAATTATCATTCCTTTAGTCTTTTGATGATGAAGTCATTTTAATGTTGTTTCAAGCAAGAATTTGATTGATGATAGTGTGATCATGCCCCCTCGGGAATGAAATCAAAGGAAAAAGAATAAAATCCATCTATAGAATGATGTATCACTTTAATTGATCGATTGAAGCGAGAAAGCAATAATTAGAAGAAAGGATGAAGTGAAGATGTGTTAAGAGAAAACACAAGCTTACCAAGTTAATCACGTTGAAATGCAAGTTTTGATAAAATGATGTCGGGCCAAGATGTGTGATGAATAATGTGTGAGTTTGACGATAGAGAACCCATAAACTGAGTGTGTGAAGCCTGCGAATCATATTTAGAATGCATGGAGAAAATCTATAGTTTTGGGAATGAGCATAAAATTTTACTGTACAGTGTAAAATGGCATAGGCACCTTCAGTTTTGTTCCTGATTGATCAAAAAGAGAAAAGAATGGAGTTTCATTTGTCTGGAAGGAGTTTCAGAGCTCCTAAATAGCTCAAAAGTCCAATATATATCCAAAAAAGTACCTTTTACCTATTCATTTTTACTTTACCCTTATTAATTTTTAGAGCTCTATAGAGAATATGGTGGTCCCCGTGGAAAATCATCAGTTCAAGCTCAGCCATCGACATCAGTGCCCGACCGACTACCCACCTTCGGTAAGTACTTGTAAATCTACCCTATCAAATTTGCAAGTTCATTTTTTATGCATTTTTGTAGAATTCATATCCAATTTAGTTTTTTGTCAAACCCGGTATTCTAGATCGTACCATGTCAATCCCGTGTCGTATCCCATGGATACAAGAGTTCCTATGTTGTATCTGGGATTTTTGGGATCGTACCCCATTTTTCAATTTTGCATCATATTTAGTAGATTTAGAATAGCTTTTGAATTTCATCGTACCTTGTGAAATAGGATCATACACCGCATCCCATGTCGGACCCTGTTAATATTGCATCGTATTTGGGATGCCCCATTGCATCTTGGAAATCAAGGATCGTATCCCATAAAAAGCTCATACCCTATAGATATAGAATCATTTTTGGTTTTTAGACTTAGAACCTTGCCAACTATGAACTTTTTCCATCCGCAGGCTGTCAAAACACTGAGTTGATTACTTTTGTGTGTAGGTATCATAGATAGAATTCTGATTTGATTTTGTAATTGGTATCTTTATGTGAAATAGGTCCCTTTTGAGGTAGTATCATTCTGAGGACCATACCCAGATCGTGTCCTTGCCTTATCCTGACAACTGACAGATGATGAGAGTGAGATAGTTGCTAGGGTGGGACTTTTATCCTTGACTGATTTACCTGATATTAGGGTAAATCGAGGGTTGTTGACTTCTCTTGCTGAGAGATGGCACTCAGAGCACAACACCTTCCATCTCCCGATTGGTGAGATGACTGTCACACTGGAGGATGTGTGACAGATACTATGAGTTCCCATTATAGGCTGTGAGGTGCAGTTCAAGGTGAACTAGGCCATTTCCATTGCCTCAGCGCATCATTTCTTTGGAGATGCCATCATTGCACGTAGATACATTACCTGGGATTACATGTGCGATCACTATGATCATCTTTTTGTATACTTAGATGGACTGATTAGAGGCATCCTGATGCTAGATAGAGGACAACACAATTTTTTGGTAGGATGGGTAGGCATATTGGAGCAGATGGTCGTATCCTCTCAGAGATTTTCCTAGGGCAGTTGCATCCTTATGCATATTTATAGGGAGTTACATGAGATTGTATATGAGCATTCCCAGAGCATGATTGTAGGGATCCTGACTCTTCAGATCCGGGCATGGGAGAATATCCCAGTTACACAGTTGATAGTAGATAGGAAATGAGCACCGGAGAAGCCTTATGTATATATGTACTTAGGTCTTATTAAGTAGCCTCATATGGGCAAGGTAGAGTACTGGCATTGCCTCTTTGATGACATGATAGTAGTGGTCTGGCAGCCATACTTGGATTACAAGGAGTGGGCATCACACAAACGACAGATGCCATTCTTCTTTCAGAGAAGGTACTTGATTGGCTGGGCCTGATATATCATAAAGCATTTCTTACACACCCGGGTTTTGAGACAGTTTGGCCGAGTACAGGGTAGGTGTCAGGACATGACCGTATATGCCAGGGTCCGAGATGAGGCAGCAGTGTGGGGTCCCCATTTGATGTATGAGAGTGCTCATTGGGAGATTAGGGAGATGGTTGGAGTGGCGTGGGACCTTCACCCAGATGTTGTAGATGCAAGGTGTTCCGATAGTTATCTTGCACAGATTCTCCATCATCCCTTTCCACGGTTCACTGTACCTGATGAGGCCATTCCTTGTATAGAGGAACCCTTAGATTATGATCCTGCCAAGGATCATCCTGTCAGAGGTAGAGGAAGATCTCAAAGAGAAAGAGAGAGGAGCTGGGAGAGATGGCGGGGGACAAGATGAGAGACCTCCTCCTCCTCTAGATAGAGGATAGTGTCCAGATAACGGTGATGATGGTGGAGATGATAGGGGTGGGGGCACAGTGGGTGATGTAGGTGCAACAGAGAGGGTCGCCAGACTCATTTTAGATTTTTTGCCCATAGAGAGATCCTGGGCCATTACTTACTAGAGAGTAGTAGAGATAGAGTCAGTGGGATACCCAGCAGGAGAGGACACATGATAGGTCCTCAAGACAGGACATAGGTAGAGGCTCTGACTGAGAGGGAGATGCATTATCATAGTGTGAGAGTGAGCGGGAGGAGCTCAAGGCTAGGATCACTACATTAGAGGCCTTTCTTACAGACAAGGATACACAACTTGAGTGCCTTAGAGAAGAGCGAGATAGGAAGTGTGATATACTCAAAGAGGAGAGAGATGCGCAGGCTTGGATAGCCACACACCAGGGACAGAGAGTAGCCTATTATTTTGCTTTATACCATGCTGCAGTTCTAGAGGGTTAGAGAGCACTGTCCTTTTCACATGTGGCTTAGTATTTATAGGGAGCTTTTCCTCCCCCTCCTCCCTTTGTTCCACCTCCTCCCCATCCAGTTCAAGGAGAGGGTGGGAGTCAGCCCTGACACTATATTTTTGTAATATATTTGGAGATCATAGTGTATATCTGGATCCTTCTGAGATCATTATTTTGTACTATGACACTTATACATGTATATCTGATTAATACTGATATTTTGATACTCTTTTTGTAGACAGTTCCACAATTTTGATCTATTTCCATGATTTGATGTAATTTGATGCAGTTGTTTCCTGATTTTGGCATGTTCATGTGTTCTCTTTTCTTTGATAGATATTGATATTTGATGTACATGTGATTTATATCCTTGGTCTCTTGATGAGTTAGATTTAGATGATGACACAATTTATGCTCTGTGACTGATTACTGATATGCATGTGTTTCAAATGATGCTATGTGAATATGCAAAATGAATGTTTTCGAGTTTTTCTTATGCAAGTAAATGTATGGATGAATTTTTAGGATGTAAAATAAAAGCAATGCAGGAATGCTTTGTTTTTGTATTTTCTCTTGCTCTTTTATGAATGCAAAATATATGCCATGGATGTGCACCGACCTTGATATCAGTAATAGTTGATTATGTGATTAACTTGGATTTAGGATGAAAAATATAAATGATTTTGAGCTCAAGTCCTTATGATGTTCTTTCTTCTTCTTTTTGTTAAAAATGAATTATGCAATCTCTAAAATGCATCTACATGTAGACTCTTAAGGATTGTCACTGATTTGTATATATTGTTGCACTTTTATCATCATTGGGTATTTTTTGGAATGAACCTCATCAAAATAGTACAATTGTCACTAACACCCACTAGTATCATGAAAGTATGAATATTGTTTGTATTGTATGAGATGTCGGAAATAAATGTAGGCATCAAGGCATAGAAGCTAGGATGACAAGTTAGTTATCTCCTTTCATTTTTTAGGGTCAATTTCTGTTCAAGTACAATGTAAGATATGTAACTTGTAATGACCTTGAAAATTCATATCCTTGGGTATATCATGTAGCGTACACCTTAGTGAGAATCTGATGTAGAAAAAAGACAAGTAAATTATTTCAACCTCATCGTAGTTTACACATAACAAAGATCAAGATATATGCGGCTATCCACTCCTGTTGGCAGATCTTACCATAAACATCCAAGCTAGGTGAAATTTATAGGATCATTTGGAACAATCACCATACATAGAAAACCAAGAAAACATTATGCCCCTTGAAATTGCGACTCTTTGTCTTTTGAATAGGCATCATGGAGTAACTTAGAAGACATAACAATCACCAATTGAGGATTAATCAATGAAAATTTATAATCGCTTAGATGCCCCTAGTACGAAATATCATGTGAACATAAGGGAATTATAACGAAGCCAAGATCAAACTGTGTGCTTAAGGAGTATTGAGAAATATTATTGGATTCATTTTTCAAGCGCAGTAGAGATTCATCAATTAGAATTTGGAATGTAAGAAATATTTTTTCATGTATGAGTGCATGCGAGAGTAATCGTGTCAGTAATTGCAATCCAATGTAGTGCTTAGAAATAGTAGTTAATGAAAGTTTTTGAGAAACACTTGTTCATTTTATGTTCCTGGATTTCAAGTGTTGAGAAACACTAGTTTGATGTCTGTTACTAGTTAGGAGAGATGAACCATCCTAAACAAGATGCTCAGGACAACCTAGTAGACGCGAACTAACCATGCGAGAAAAGATACCCTTAGTGCAGAGTGACTATTCCTAAGATGCAAATGCATAAAAATCTCAAGCAAGGATAGGATATTTGTAAGGAATCAGAGTGACCAAATATCACAGGTGCAAGTATGAAGGTGTACTCAGTGTATTGATAGATAAAGCATAGAGTTTGAATGACGCCTATTTGCCAGGTTTTCACCACTTGGCAAAGCTTTGTATTTTTTCTAGAAAGATTCTTGTTTGCCAGGTTTTCATCAAGGCACTTTTTCTCCTTTTCAATTTTTTTTTCAATTTTTGATTTTTTGAATGTTTTTGTAGTATCGAGGTGCCCATTTACCAGGTTTTCACCAAGGATACCTTTTGTTAGGACTTTTTCCATTGTTTTTGGATTTCTTCAGGATCATTTTTCTAATTTTTTTTGGTATTTTATGAGATTTTCACTGCATAAGTTCCGCTAGCCAGACATCAAGGGTAGAACCACTTCAAATGTAGAGTATTAATGGGATCAGGAAGAACATCTCCCTCAGGGGTAGCTAGCTGATAAGCTCCATTCCCAAAAGTTGCAGTAACGACATAAGGTCCTAGCCAATTAGGTTCAAACTTTCCTTTATGTTCTCAGTTAGGCTGGTTCTTAGGATTCTCTTTCAGAACAAGATCCCCCACTTGAAAGTATCATGGTTTAACCTTTTTAGTTTACCCTTTTGATATGCATTGTTGGTATACTTTCAGATGATCAAACGATTGTTGTCTGCGCTCATCAAGTAATTCTAGTGCATTCACCCTATCGATGCGGTATTGTTCATCAGTAACAAGACCTTGGAGAGATACCCGCAAAGATGGGATTTCAACCTCACTAGGCAGTACTGCTTCTACGCCATAGAATAGAGAAAATGGCATGGCTCCCATTGGTGTTCTGATGCTTGTTCTGTAGGCCCAAAGTGCTAGATTTAATTGTAAAGGCCAGTCTCTACCAGACTTACAATTTTGTCTAGGATTTTGGGAATATTCTTGTTAGATGCCTCAGCCTACCCATTACCTTGAGGATAATAGATGGAGGAACAATGTTGAGTAATGTGAAACTGTGTGCAAAGGTCTTTGATGTCTTGGTTTTTAAATTGGCCCCCATTGTCTGCTACAATTGAAGAGGGTATCCCATTTCTAAAAATAATGTAGTTCAAGATGAACATAGCCACCTGTTTTCCAGTGGCTTTGATCAGCGGTAAGACTTTGACCCACTTCATGAAATACTCAGTGGCCGTAATGATGTATTTGTGTCCACTTGAAGAATTAGGATATATTTGTCCAACCAAATCAAAAGCCCATTGTTGAAATGGTCAATGCATTATGAATGGTATGAGTTCTCTGGTAGGAGCATGGATAATATTTCCATGTGTTTGGCATTTATGGCATGTCTTGAAAATTGAATAGAATATTTTTCCATTGTGGGCCAATAATAGCCTACTCTTAGTAGTTTCTTAGCTAGTGAAAAGTCATTTGAGTGTGATCCACATACCCCTTCATTGACTTCTTTTAATGTGCGATCTAAATCTTCATGTTCTAAACACCTAAGAAGTGTACCATCGAGACCTCATCTATATAAGTTATTAGTAATGAGGACATAACGTGATGCTGTCCTAATCAAGGCTCATTTTTCATTTCAGGATAGTTCATTGGGTATAGTTTGGTTATTTAGGTAAGCAATGATTATAGCATACTAAGATGGGTCTTGGGCGTTCAAAGCACAAATGGTTTGGTATTCAGGTGTATCAAAGGTTGGGTAGGATGATTCTTCCACCAAGAAGTCAAAGAGAAATTGATGTTCTTCTAATTGTAACATGGATGCCAATGTAGCCATAGCATATGCAGCCTTATTCTCCATTCTGGGTATCTGCTGGAATGCGACGAAGACAAAGTACTTCTTTAGGTCATTGACTAGTTGCTTGTAGGGAATCAAATTCTCATCTTTGGTCTGATAATCTCCATTTACTTGATTGATAATAAGTTGAGAGTCACCATACACATGTAACTCTACAATATTCCACTCCATAGAAAGTTTAAGACCATTTACCAATGCTTCATATTCAGAAATGTTATTTGTGCTTGGAAACATCAATTTGTAGGACTTGGGTATTTTGCAGCCTTGAGGAGTTATGAATAGAACCCCTGCTCTAGAGCCTTGTTGTTTGAAAGAACCATCAAAGTAAATTTTCCATGGATACTCAATTAGATGCATAATTTTCTCATTAGGGAACTCAATTCTTAAAGGTTTATCATCTCAGAGTGGTGAATCAGCTAATTGATCTGCTAGAACTTTTCCTTTAATAGCTCTTCTATCCACATACTCAATGTCAAATTTGCTCAAAATTAGGACCCACTTTTCCAGTCATCCTGTTAATGTTGTCTTGCTTAAGAGGTACTTCAAAGGATCTATCTTTTCAATGAGCCTTACTGTATGTGATAGCATATAATGTCTCAATTTTTGTGATGCGAAGACAACTACTAAGAAAGCTTTTTCAATTATGTTGTAATTGAGTTCATAAGTTACTACTATTCTGCTGATATAGTAGATTGCTCTTTCCTTTTTAGTTTCATTCCCTTGTGCCAAAAATACTCCCAATGATGTAGTTGTAGCTGAAATATATAGGAAGTAATGGCTTTCCATGAATGGGTGCCATAAGAATAGGAGGAGTAGCCAGGTACTCTTTTAATTTGTTGAAGTTATTTTCACAATGTTCATCCCATTTGAAGGTGACACCTTTATGTAGAAATTTGGTAAAGGGATGTGTTCTGTCTGCAAGTTGTGACATAAACCTCTTGATTGACTAGAGTCTCCCTTATAATGTGTTGATTTGACTAATGTTGCGTGGAGGAGTTAGTTCGAGTATAGCTTTGACTTTTTCAGGGTCTACCTCAATTCCTTTTTCTGAAACAATAAACCCTAAGAGATTTCCTAATTGAACCCCAAAGGCACATTTCTTTGGATTGAGCCTGAGTTGAAATTGCTCCATGCAATCTAATATCTTTTGATTTAGCTAAGGTAACATCCATGTAATCCTCCATGTTTTTATGTATCATATCATGGAATATAGTAGTCATATCTCTTTGGTATGTAGCACCTACAATTATTTAACCCAAACGACATAAAATTCCAGAAAAAGGTTCCCCATGCACATACAAATGTGGTTTTATCTTGATCCTTAGCTGAAATTTTAATCTAGTTATAGCCTGAGAAACCATCCATTAATGAGTACATTTGATAGCCTATTGTTAGATCTATGATCATATCAATGTTTGGTAGTGGAAAATAATCTTTAGGACATTCTTTGTTTAAGTCTCTAAAGTCTACACAGATCCTGATAGATTTATCTGATTTAGATACTGGGACCACATTAGAAATCCATCCTGCATAAGCAATGACTCTGATGAATCCAGCTTTCAATAATTTTTCTAGCTCTACTTTTACTAGTAATGCAACATGAGGATGCATCTTTCTTATTTTATATTTCATGGGTTTGATCCCAAGAGGTATAGATAAATGGTGTATTATTAATTAATGATCTAGTCCAGGCATATCTGTGTAAGATCATGAAAAGTTGATCTTATTCTCTTTTAGGAACTCAGTGAATTGTATATTCTCCTCATCTGACAAAGATTGCTTCCAGGTGAACAATTTGAGGAACTTCAACTGTGCCCAAGTTAACTGGTTGTGTTGGTTCCACCAAAACTGAAGATCTTTCTTGAAAGTGCTCAGGGAGGATATTGAGAATCTCATCTTTTGGTGCCTCTAGGAGGTTTTCACCATTAGATACATCTTTTGTTTTTACTATTTTAGAATCTGACACTGCCACAATGTGGTTTTCACCGTCAGTTCTTTGCTTCTTTTTATTTTTCAATTTGTGACTAAGAAAATTGATATCCTCTTGTGACATCTTCACGCTCCTTGCATTGGTGGAAGAAGGGTAAGGTTCACAAGAATTTAGGTAGCAAGCCAAAGTGTAGTCATTAGGGAAGTCTAGATTAGGGGTAGGATCTGTATTAGTCCAATCAATTAGGTCCGGGTTTATTAAAGACAATGATTCAGATTTTGGGAAGGAAAACATCACGTCAACGTCAAGACTATTAACTAACATGACATGTTCTGTTAAGTATATTTCTATGATGTTTAAATCAATAAGAGCTATATTTTCATTATCAAAGTCATTTTTAGTTATATGTGGACCAAAATCTAGTAACTCATCAGTGGAACTTTCATCTTCATCTCTTTGTAGAAGAAGGCTCCTAGCTTGTAGCCTCCAAATTTCTTCTAGACCTAGGAGAATACTAGTTTCTTAATCAATGATTCGGGGAAGGGATAACTCCTCTGCTTCAGGAAAATCAACAATGTTAGGAGCAGTGTTAGAATTCTCTTTGTGTTCTGATGGAGATGCAAACATGTGAATCACATCTATTTCAATGTCCTCTGTGGCAATAGATAGATCATCCCACTCATAATCATGGGAGTCCATTATTTTGTCATCAGACCGGTTTAAGAATTCAGAAATAGTTACCTGATGTACTATATTAGCCCCTTATAGATAAAAGTGTGGTAAATCTAGGACATGTGTGATTGTGACCAAGTGCCCCCAATTAGGATGTGAATTATGTGGTTGGGGTGTTTCTTCAGTAGTTGTTTCTATCAATGGCACCCTGGAGTGTCTTTTGTTGTTTCTTCTATTGTTTGAATAGTAGCTTGTGTTAATAAAGGAACATGGGTGTCTTGGGGTGTCTCAAAGATAGGTACATATCTTTCTCCTTGATATTCAGGATACTCTGTACCAATATGCAATAATATTTCATAGGTCCACTGTTCTAGTTCTGTTTCTATTTCTTCATCACTTCCTTCATCAAAGATTGGACTATCCCTTGAAGTAGGGTTTTCAGATTTATTATTGAAACCTAGTCCCGTTTTATCTTTAGTATTTTTGAATTGTTCAACAAGTCCCTTTCCTTTGTCTTCTAAAGGTCCTTCTCCTTTATATCCCATTTGTTTGAGAAGATCATATCCTTTACCATACATTTCTAGGGATATTTCTACATGTTTTACCTCATTTTCTTTTGGTTCTCCTTTGTAAAGCCAAGCTAAGACTGCCTGTTCTTCTTTTTTATACTCTTGGGAGGTAGATGTTTAACCATACCAGTTTCTTTGTGAATTTCTATATTTTTAGATGTAGTAGGTGTGAAAGATGAGGAAGGCTTTCCATAAGATATTTGGGACACTATAAGTTCTGTCAATGATGGGGTCATTTCTACTTTGTATTCTCCCATACTAGTTTCTTCAAGTTTTAAGGTCTTTCCAAAGCTCTTCATAACCATGTCTTTGGTAGTTTCAGGCACAATCTCATTTGGAACTTCCTTGTTATGAGGGACCATACTATCTTCTTTAACATTGTTGCAAGTATAACTGACATCTGTAGGAATTGTCACTTCCACCCCATTATATGGGAATTTGATACACTAGTCGTAAGTAGTGGTACTACTTTCATTTCATGTATCCAAGGTCTCCCTAATAGTATGTTGTAAGCCAAGGGTAGATCTAGAACTTGACATATCACATTTATTTCAACTGGTCCTATTCTGATTGGTAGAACAATGATACCTTTAGAGGATATTTCTTCTTCATCATAATATTTGATAGTGATCTTTCTTCTTGAATCAATGGTTTGTTTTGAGAGACCCAATATCCTGATTAGATTAAGAGTTCAAATGTTCAACCCTGCACCTCCATCTATCAATACACGTCTAATACAAGATTTGTGAATTAGGACTTCAATATGAAGGGGTTGATTATGTGGATGTGTCAATGATTTATCATCTTCTTCTGAAAAAGAGAGGTAATGTGGTGCTAAGATATGATTAACCATTGCTTGGAATTTGTCTACAATAATGTCCTTTGGCACATTTTCTGAATACAGGGCTTGTTCAAGAATTTCCCTATGCATTGAGGATATTTTGAGTAACTCAAAGATGAAAATGTGAGTAGAGGTTTGTTGCAATTGATCCACCAATTTATAGTTCACTGCTAGAATGGTAACTATTTGTCTTGCTGCCACCGGTTTAGGAATAGTGACAATAGGTACCTTAAAAGTTGTTGCTTGTTTTGATAAGGAATTAGGTCCTTTGATTGTGACTTGTGCTTGACTTCAGGTTACTGCATTTGATTGGGAAGATGTGTCTTTAACACCTTTGATAGTGACCACATTAATTGGTTCGGTTTTAATGTCTAGCATGTTGATCACATTATCATTATTGGAGTAGGTGTAGTTTACTTGATTTCCTTTTCCTTTAGATTCTTCCCCTTTTTCATAATTAGGGAATGGTTTGTTAAATGCCATATGGTCTTCATTAATGGTGTGTCCTTCCACTTTGATCTTGCCTCCTTCAATAAGGTATTGTATAGCATGTTTGATTTTAAGACAATTATTAGTCCTGTGTCCCTTGTTTTTGTGAAAGACAATAAGAATTGTCATCCCACCATTTTGGTTTGACTTTTGGTTCCCATGGTTTTGAATCTAGAATTGTAAGAACTTTGTTATCCAAGAGTGTTTTTAAAATAGTCTCAAGAGGTTCTCCCAAAATAGTGAATGTTCTTTGAGGTTTGGAAGTCCATGGTCGACTCTTGTTGTTCTCATTGCTTGTTTTAGGTATTGTAGTTGTTACCTTGGCATCTTTACCTTCTTGCATGCTATTCATCAGATTGAACACTGCTGGTTTAGGATTAGCATTAGATGCATCTACCACTCCATCGTTAACAACATTCTTGTTTTGTTTCCACCATTTAGGCTTGTTGTTGGAGTTGGTAGATTTGTTATCACTTTGGAGAGTGATTTATCCCTTTTTAACCATGACTTCTTCAATACAAATGACATTCTTGATCATCCTATCAAAGCTAGGTGAATCTCTCACTTGCAATGCATAGTTCAATTCAGGTATCAAGTTATTAAAAAATATTTCCATCTTTTCTGATTCGAGAATAGCTCTTGAATATCTTGCAAATATTTTCCTCCACCTTTGTATAAAGTGTGTAAAGGATTCACCAATTCTTTTCTTAGTGTTACATAAGTCCATCATGGTTACATCGTGTTGTATATTATAGGAGTAATGTTGGATAAACTGTTGAGTTAAATCCTCAAAATATTTTACATTAGGTGTGATTTTGGAGAACCACTCCATAGAATTTCCACCTAGGCTTCCTGGAAATAGTCTCATTAGGTATGCAGGTTCATGCATGTACTCTATGCTTAGAGCACAAAACTCTCTCACATGGTCATGTGGGTCAGTACCTCCTATATACTTGTCATATTTTGGCCTTTCCATGTTGGGAGGAAATGGAACCATATTAATACTCTTGTCGAAAGGAAATGGAAAAATGGAGTCCAAAGAGTATTTTGTCTTGGGTTTAGCCTTCTCTTGTTTGAGATTTGCAAGTTCAGTTTGCATCAAGGTTATTTGTTTGGCGAGAATAGAGATAGGATTTGATACCTCCTTTTCCTTTAGTTGTTCAACATCATAATCTTTAGGTAATTTTACTCCAGTGGATGCTAGATGGAGAAAGTATTTCTCTTTATCTTCACCAATTATCTTTTCCAATGTTCTTTGGAATTTCCTACTTTGTTTGAGTCTATTGTACTCTTCTTTGAGAATGTCTCCATCACTTTCTGAATTAAACAAAGTGTGGTCGATGTGTGGTTCTTCTTCACCACCGCTAGCATTGTCTTGATCTTGTTGGTCTTGTTCATGGTTGTATGGTTCGAAGGCATTAGTCCACTTATTCCTAGTAGCATCCATTTCTGGTGCAGGTGAGTCTGTGTCAAATAGAGGATTGCGGGATGTCTCTCCTTTTTAAAAATGTAGCAATTTAAGAGGTATTTCTGATTCGTCAGAAAAATACTTGTTATGTCTCATGTTAACCATGAAGTTGTATCTCAACTAGGTTCAAAGTTTCCCAATAGTGCCAAGTGAAGTTTCAAATGCTCCAAGTGAGTGTGTCCAGGTAGAAGTGTTGTTTGTGTTTTGGTGGAAGTAAATGATTCCAGCGTCAAAGGGTTAGAATGCCTTGTTAGTGAGCTGGGAATCAAATTGTTTTGAAAACTGAATAGACCACATGTATTGAGACCGATAGGACATGCAAGGTAGAAATCTAAAAAAACATTGAAACAACGACATAAATATCAGAAAAAGGCAAAAGGACCAGACTAAAGAGCCAAAAGGGTATCCAATTTTACTAAAGTTTTATGAGAAACAAATCTGCACGTGCCCACTATCCTAGATGCGACCCTCTACATGCGAGCCATGAAATATGGGATGCGAGCCTCTACTGAACTAAATGCGATCCAAGAAATACGGGATGCAACCTTTCTCCCTAGATACGATGCAATAATGACCAGATGTGATCTTGCACAACCTAATGCAAGCCATGACAGACTAAAAATGAGGCTCTATCATTCTGTCAAATTTTGTCAATGTGGTCAAATTTGTTTTGGAAATGTGTGAAGTTTGTTTGGTTGTAGATTATTTTCTAAGACTTTCCAGTGAGTGAAAAACACATATAGCCCAAGGTGAATTTTGTTTCTTGTTTGAATGATTTATCTTGTTAATGAACTTTCAAACACATCTAGCATTCTTGCATTGTTAGGGGTGAATAGATACATCCTTATGCCCTATTTTCTAAGTAAAGGATTAAAATCCTTGCTCGTAGACTTAGGTAAAAACTCAAATGCTAATCAGAATATGGCCATCACTAAGCACGCAATGGATCCAATCATGATGCCATATTAGCTGAGTCCAAATGCAAGTGAGGACATGAAATGACGAGTATCTTGGGGCAATTACTTTTTGCCTTGCACAAGGATTATCACCCTTTCGGGGATGGATCGGTTAATTTAACTACAAAGTTTGTTGTTTATGAGGGGGAAATCCGTTTGAAACTCTCCCATAGAATTGTACAAGGAAAAATTGAGGCATATAGCCCTATGAGTACTCAAATAGGTGTAGTCTTGCAAGTAAGATTCAAGCAGCTCTTCTCTACACATATCCAAGCATGTTCAAGGAATGATGTCAAAATTCCAAGAAAAAAACCAATTCCATCTTCCGATACTTTGGCCTATGAGGAAGAAATTATTTATAGTGAGTTGGAAGGGTTGGCGTAAAACCTATCCTCACTTGGGTAGTTCCTGGGAGATTTTTCCCTCAACTGACATACCCTCTAATATTTAATAAGCATATAAAGGATTGGCGAGCTTACGATTTCAATATTTTTGTTTCTTCAAAACAAGAAGAGCATACTCTCCTAGTCCATGCCATTTTCTCCCCAAAAACACCTCAAGAAAGGTTCTTTCCCTCAAATGACTTCACTCAAAACTCAACCCTTCATATCAAGTTTTTGATTCCCCCACTTGGAAGGAAGAGCAAATCCCCTAGTGAGATCAAGAAATAAGTTTAAGTTTTATTTAGATATGTCTAGATTATGAAAACATGAGTGATTAAAAAGAAAAGTTTGTCTTGTTCCTTGACCACAATTGTTTTAATGCTTTGCTTGTTCAATTACAAATCCCAAATTTAGACAATGAAGCTGTTCTTTTTCCCACAAAATTTAGGTGACTTATTTTGTTCAATTACTTTGTCCAAAGGGAAATTTAAACTGTGAATCTTGTTCAATTGGTCCCACAAATTTTAATGATTTTCTTGTTCAATTACTTTTCCAAAATGAAATGAAACAATGAGTTTGTTTTCCTTGTTCAATTACTCTGAATTCCTCTCAAATTTTAAACCAACTTTTGACATTCTGATTTTCCTCGAGGGAAAAGACCATACTAATATGATTGATTTAACAAGTGATTAGAAAGTGTTCTTAATTTATAAATCTTGGAACAAAGCTAATCTATCAAGTTTAATCTAAGAACCTACAAACCACAAGTGAGGAAAATCCTTTCCACCTTCTGGATAGCAACCTACAGACAATAGTTAGGCTAAGTAAAGGAAAAAATCACAACAAATCAAAACGTTAGTGGTTAGGCAACTTAATATTCAAATTAAAAAGCAAGATACGAGCCTAGAAACCTGGGATGTGATCTAAAATATGAGATGTAAGCCTTTACCCAAGATGCGACAAAAGGCATACCAGATGCGAGCCTTCGCCAAAAATGACCCATGTTTTCCTGGATGCGATCCCTGAAACCTGGGGTACGATCGACTATCCTGCGTTGCAATTAAATACCTCAGATACGAGCCTTTGTGACCAAAAGCGATTATGTACACAGAAAATAAAAACACTAATTATCCAAAAATGATTAGGAAATCAAGGAAAACATGGGTTACTGCCCCACGGTGGGCACCAAAAATGTGTGTGATTTTATGCACCTGTTGAGAATGACACAACACTTAGATAAGTCATTATATTAGTGAAAAATCATAAAAAGAAAGGGTTTGATATTGATCACTAAAATCGACCTATTTCTTCCTATCGAAGAACAGTTTGAAGAATACAATAATATGCCCTCAAATTATGCATAAATCAGTGACAAAAACAACTTAGAATGGAAGATTCAAATGAAATTAATCTAATATGCTCAAGAAAATTCCATTTTAAACTCCAAGGTGAAAGATTATAACAATACAACTATTAGAGCTAAAAAGAAATACAAGTACCTAGAAATATGAGCAACAGAAGTTTACTCTTTCAACTCTCCAAATATGGGCAGCATAAGGATGCTTTCAACTATTAAAATACAGGACCATTTGAGCTCAAAAACCATCCAATTTATAGAAAGAAGGGAGGAAGGGGAGAAGACTCTAGAAGGGAAGCCATTAATGAGGGCGTAAGACTCATTAATGAGGAGTGTGGAAGAGAATGTGTAAGAGGCGTTAATGCTTCATTTATGAGGCATGGGTGAGGGTTTAAGAAGCATGGGTGAGGGTTTAAGGTGAAGCTTGAGAACGTTGACTTTTGGGGGAGGGTTGAATTCCTAATCAAAAAATTAGGAATGTGACAAGCTTAGGGATAGCTTAGGATTAAGATTAAGGCTTAAGATAGGTGATTAAGGAGATGAAGATAGGAGGAGAGAGAATGAGTGGATGGGGGATTAGGTAATTAGGGTTAATTAGGTAATTAAGAAGAATTAGCATGTGAGAAGGGGTTGGAATGAGTTTGAACTCATGGTTGGGTATTTGAGATTGGTTAGGTTAGAGGGAATATTAATGAAATGAAATATGTAAATAATATATTCACTCAATAATAGAGATTTTAATTAATTATTTAAGCTATTGATTGCTTTGTAATAATTAATTAGGACTATAGAAAGATTGAATTAATTAGGCTAGGGGATTGATTTTCTCTCTTTTGCAAGTGAGGAGTTTGCAATTGGGATCTTATTTAAGTCCTTTCAAATTAATTATCTTAGCCATGTATTTGATTGTTTTTGAATTGGATAAAAATGATTAATTTATATTAGTGATTAGATCACTTAGGAGATTAATTTCAATTTCAAAATAATTATGCCAACCGATTGAAGAGTTGTCTTGACATAATTAGGGGTATGATCACACTTAGGGAAAGTAGGGTCTGTGGTCAGAGCAGACCTGTAGACACCCTAAAATGAGCAGGCTTGCGACTTTACATTAAAAACACTAATTTTCATCTATTAATTAATGGTTTTTTAATCATTAATTAATCATCTATTTTCTTCTAAATTCATTCCCCAAATCATTTAATCAAATTCCCAAAAT
>MU223792.1:820702-860480 GCA_018584345.1 Thuja plicata
GAAACAATAGAAGCTTCAAGCATCATGGGGTTTGCATTTATTTGTCTTCCTTTCTCTTGCTTGTACATTTTATTGCTCATGTTTCTATTATTTGTTTAGTAGTCATTATATACTTGATTTGCATTCACTTGTGAAACATTTGCTACTAACCCTCACCTTTGGAAAGCTGTGGGAATCGAAGAGAGGCGTACATTTTGGACCAAATTAGGGTGGTTATAATGTCAAGCATAGAAGGCGGAGAATGCTAAAATAGTGCATGTTACTCTAATTTCACATTGAAGTTGTCATTAGTTATCAAGCATAGATAATGGACAGTCGGTAACAGAGTCAACACAAGAAACTCGGTATATATCACCAAAGTGCAGAGTTAGCTGAGAGCACTGATCACGCCCAGAGTTAACTGAGCACAGTGATACCTGAGTAAACAGACTATACTATGCGTAAGACAACACCAAGCTACACAACATAATAGGACACTAGTATAACCGAGATATACAGTATACACCAAGCACCTAGAGACAACATTAACCGAGTAGAATAGATATTAGAGACCACATAAAAGTTTGTTATGGCACATTATTCTATGTAACAAATTTTGAGCCAACCTAGATAACAGTTTACACAATCAAGGAGGACATCAATTATGGATTTACAACATTAATTGTTTATGTCTCCTATGTGTAGATGATCAAGGTAAATTATGTACACCATTGATCTTAGGATAGGGATGTAATTGTTAAGCCCTAATTAGGTCACATCATTTGATATATAAATATATAGAAGTCAAATTTTGTGATGTATGTTGATAAAGAAATGATCAAGTAGCCGCCACACTACAGACATCAAAGATCAGACAACAGATTTCAAGGACAAAGACTACATTATAGAAACTAGTTTACAGAACTAAGGCAAGGCTACCGAGTAAAACAAAGAAGGTATTATCATTCACATTGAGGTGGTATTTTTTGTATGAAATTAATGGACCTGTATCAACAATTCTGAGATTGTATACGTTTCAGATCAAATTTTAGTTACTCTCTCATAATTGAAATAGACCCCAAAATCTCTTAATAGAGTAGACTTAACCGTCTTATTGTAAATCTCTTAACTGAGTGCACACATAGATTGTGTTACTAAATCCTCACACAAGGTAGATCTAGTTGATATTTTTGTTACTCCTAACAGGTTAAGATCATCAAAAGTGATTATTTTTTGTAAGCTTTAACAGACTATCTTTATTGCTACTGTAGTGAATCTTTGTGGGTCTCATCCCCACTGCAATTTTTACCTTCTAACAGGGTTTTTCTGTGATACCAAAATACTAGTGTCATGAGTACTTAAATTCATGTATGTGTATTTTTTATTTTACATGCATTTACATTTCAACATTGATACTATATGTTTGGTGTATGTAATCTACTCAGTCGGTTAATACAGAACAATGGTTACAAAAGAATTGATTAAAATTTTGTAAGGGTAGTCATTCACCCCTCCCCTCTTAGTACACACCCTTTCCATTATCACAACAATTGGTATCAGATATAGTTCTCTTATTTTGAAGGTTTAATAGCTGAAGAGAAAAGATGTTACAATGGAAATGTATGCACTTGATAAAACTATTGAGAATCAGAAGTTACAACTGTAGATCTATGTTGAACAATACAAGGAAGCCAAAGAGAAACTTAGGGAGATGCTAATTAAAAGGAAGGACATGGAACTTTGCTATCATGAGATTGATTATCATGAAGAAGAGATTCATGACCCATTTGATACATTTGGATCTGAATTTGGTAGCATATCTGATACATCTGAAGGAATCATATCAAAGCTATCTAAAAGCAATCAACAACTTACTAAACAAGTGAAAGCACTGCAAATCAGACAAGATACACAAATGGTCAGAATGGTTGAAGTCTTGAAAGATGCAAAGAAAGCTGAGAAAGATAGAAACATGGATGTTGATGACAGAAGACATATGACTAAAAAGTTACAAGAGAAAGAAACTGAGATATCAAGACTTACTGAACATTACTTTGAGATCACCAATCAAGTTGAAGTGGTTGCTATGAATCATGAGGCAAACCGAGTGAATAATGAACTTGCAAAAGTAATAGATGATGTTGATGTATTGAAAGAAGAAAATGAGAAACTGATAAATGAAGTGAAGATTTTACAACAACATAATGAAGTGATTAAGAGATCTGAAGAAAGCAATAAGAGAATGGTTGAATTTCTAAACCATCAAAGAAGACTAGATAACAATACTAGATTAGGGTATACCTTACAAGGAGAATCATCAAATAAAGCTAAACAAAGGAATGTGTACTCAAATCCTAATCCCAATAAGCCCTCTTGTCATCACTGTGGAAAACTAGGCCACACATCAAATATTTGTAGGAGCAAAGAAAAAGGTATTCCTAGAAACCCTCCTAAATTTAATGGTATTTGCTATAACTATAATAAGGATGGACATTTGGAACATGAGTGTAGATCCAAGTTGAAAAAACCACAGAAGAAACCATACATGGATAAATACTATCAAAATTGCAACATGAATGGTCATAAAGCACAAGCATGCAAAAATAACACAAAACAAATCTAGAAGCCTAAAGGACAAGAAAAGGTAAATCAACCGAGAAGATAAGGCAATGATTATGCATGTGATTATAACACTTGGAGAAGTTGTGAAACATGTGGTAAATATGGACACATAGAAGAAAATTATATGAGACTATGGAAAATCAAGTCTAGGAATTGGTCAAGCTCTGGAATGAAATGTTCTCACTATCAGAAAGTTAGTCGCTTAAGTAGAGATTGTGCAGACCGAATAAACAGTTATGGGAATGGAAATACAATTGATGAAATTGTGAGGATAAAAAATCAAATGTGGAGAAGAGCTTCAAATGATGATGTAGGACCAAGCACAAAAGTCGGTGACACCTCATCCAATAGGCTAGGTGGATCTACCATCTCCAACTGAGCAATACAAGAAGGTATGGAACTATGTTTTACAATGCTATATATTACATCAGTTCCTATATTTATTATACATATGCCAAATCAACATGAATCAAGATGCACTGTGGCATTACATATTTGATTACTTTGATCTAGTTGAGTCAGTTAATATGTACCAAGTTAGAACTGTCAGTCAGTGAAAATGTGAAGATTTTACCGAGTTGCTATGGTAGTCGAGTATATGGTATACTCATCGAGCTAAATCATTGATAATGTTAACCAAGCATAATT
Source organism: Thuja plicata (assembly GCA_018584345.1). Taxonomy (NCBI): domain Eukaryota; kingdom Viridiplantae; phylum Streptophyta; class Pinopsida; order Cupressales; family Cupressaceae; genus Thuja; species Thuja plicata. Next base: position 823,952 of record MU223792.1, read on the forward strand.
TTTGTTCACCAAGTGGTTGGTGAAGATCATTTAATGTACTGCCATAAGTCATTTTCTATATATTTGGTCGATGAGAGCTCATTTTTTCACAATGCGATCACAAAGAAGAATAGAGAAAATAGAGTTAAGTTGCTGAAGAAGATTTTTGAGCATTCTACAAATATTTAAGCGCATTTACGAGCACACAAAGGTTATTTTCTACGCATTCTTCCCTCACCAAGTTATTCAAGTTTATTTTACAAAAGCCCTAAAATAGAGAGTCATGGCATCTTCATCACGAACAATGAAAGCAAAGCTAGCTAAGGAGAAAAAGGTTGTATTAGTGAAGAAATCCACCTGCACAAAACCAAAATACAAGATCCATCCATAGGATGTAGCCCAACTAGATAACCGAGGTGCATTTTCATCTATCCTACATAGGGTTTTGATAGTGCAAGATGTGCATGCATACATACACTACAAAATAGGTGAAATCGTAGACTTTGAGCTTATGTCCATATACCAATCATTGTGTATAGACAGAAAGCTCAAGGAAGATCACAAAAATTTTAAAGTTAAAGGGTTAAATTGTGCCCTAGATTTCCCAAAGGTCTTTTTCAAAGAATGGATCTGCATTGTACTAAGCAGAGTACATGATGGAAAGCTATGGCTAGATGAAACCATAAATATTACCAGAGATGTAATTCACATTGTCACAAAGTATCCAATATCTGACAAAACCAAAGCCCTAAGACACTTACCAAGAATCAAGTTAATAAAACTAACATTAATTGAGTGGGACAGAAGAGGTTTGAAGATCAATTGTATTAATGATCCTGAACTAAGGTTTAGTCCTTATGCCATAGGGTATAAGATATTTTAGTCCAGCAGGCCAAACAATGTACCATGTGAAGTTGTTGACATAGCCTAAAAAATAGTCAAGAAAGGACTACAACTTTATCTTTCTGATTCATTGCAGAGGCAACTAGAAGAGAATATGAGAACCATAAGGTCAACAAAGACAAATACATGTAAGTTTGGTTCATTACTACTTTGCATATTCTTCTACTTGCAAAATTTGTTTCCCTCAATCGATAAAGTAAAGTGGAAGACAGACACACCAATTACAGTCCAAATAGATGAGATGATTACAAGTCTAGGAAAGAACTTTGTACCAGTTATGAATGAATACTTTGCTAAATTCAACGCTAGGATGGAAAAGAGATCCAGGATTCCAATTCAATTAGTAGAACAAGACAAAGATGATATATGTTTTCTAGTAGACACAAATAAAACTTTAATCAAAGCACCAGATCTGAGGACAATATGGCTACCTACAATGGATTATGAATTGGATATTGATGTTTCTTCAGAGGCTATTGAGAAACTGTTGGATGAGCTTGTTGAAAAAATTTCCATGAGATTTGGCACTTATGAAGAAGCAAAGACCCAAATACAAATTGATTTACAAGTTCAATAGCTGGGTCAGAAAAAGACTAATATTGTCAAAACTTTGAAGAGGAAACTTGCAATTACAGATGAGAAATTGGACAAGTCTGAAGATGAAACCGAGGAGAAGAACTCAGTTGGTCAAGAAGTAGAACTTGATCATGATACTAATGCCACCGAGTCTGATGACACACCGGTTGAGGCATCCAAGGCCAAAAGAGGCAAAAAGCACAAAGACTGTGTCTCCACCAAAGACAAGATCACAATCGGTGACTATAGATTCACCACCTTTGAAGAAAGGTGTAGAAATAATTATAGGACCCTCACCAAAATTTACATACCAGACAAGGAAATAGAAGGGTACTACTGCACCGAGACAAAAGAGAAAATATGTAAGGAACACAGATGACAAGGATGATTTTGATGAAAATCTAGATCAATTCAAGGCTATTCACAATATGAAATCATAGACCATTGATGAGATTGCAGAGGCAATCAAGACAACCAGACAATTAGCACATCCAAAGATACAAGCATATTCTAATCTGACCACTGAGCACAAGGATAAAATCAAAGAAGCAATCATAGGTATGATGATTAATTTCCAACAAGTTCTAGTTGAGTTTGCTACTTCTATTCCATCAGAATTATATGATAAAATATCATCAAGATGGTCATATGCTCTCCAAACCAAGAAACATATGAGATAAGTAGCTCTCACACTTATTAAAGTTGAGTGGATAGTTGAGGAAATTCATAATATAATGAGACAATATGCCAAGCAATTTCCAAAGAAACAAAGAACACTGAATATACTACAAGGAAATATGAAGGAAGTGGATATTGAGAGAACCAAAATTTGGAATGAATTGCTAAATCAAACGAAAGTCATCTAGGATACCAAGGAAGTAACTGATGTTGCATCTACTGGACCGAGTACAAAACCCATAATAGTTGATGATGCAGCAGTTAATGATGTATTAGATGGTATTCCTAAACTCTTGACTAATTTAGGTCACCCATAGATCACAATAATTGATGTAACTAAAGGAGATCCGAATAATAAGGCTAAGGAATATGAATCTATCAGAGCAACCAAGACTATTGATGAGAAAGACATATTAGAGGTCACCCGAGAAAATATACCTGGCTAATTACCTATTTTGGTCCAATAAATTGAAATTGAGACCAAAGCATAGCAAAAGACACCTGAGAAACTCATAACTACAAATGAATATAAGGGTGAAGATCATGACAAAGAGATCGAGCATAGTGGTGGGAAAACACAAGGTGCTACACAAAAATATCTCCTAGTGGTTCAATTTTGTTTGATCGAGTTGTAATCCTATTACTGCGTGCTCATTAGATTATGAATTTGCTAAATACATGATTATGTGGGAGCAATTGATGGATCCCATATACCAGTCATTGTCGATGTCAACATACAAGCTAAATATCGTGATAGAAAAGGAAACTTGTCACATAATGTTATGTATTATGTTCATTTGATTATAAGTTTCAATACATATTCATTGGTTGGGAAGGGTCTGTTGTAGATAGTCATGTTATAGCTTAAGCTCTCTTGAGATTAGATCCAATGGTACTTCCCACAAGTATGTAAAATATTATTATATAGTGAAGCATATGAAAAGTAACACAATGTTATAATAATATAATTTATTTTATGTAGGAAAATATTATTTGGTTGACGCTGGATATCCAAATGTACCAGGATTTCTCATGCCTTATCGGTGTACACATTACCACCTAAAGGATTTTTCAAGAGAAAATATGATAAACACACCACAAGAGTTGTATAACCATCGACACTCCTCGCTGTTGACGGGACTTTGGTGACCGGGTCCACCAACAGATGTAAGTTGTCACCGGGTACCGAGGTACTAGCCAACTTCACTTGCAAAGGTGATCTGGGGAAATGAGATTCCCTGGGCCTCCAAGTACTTGAGGGTTGGGTCTCGACGGTGTGGGGCTCAGTTGGGAGATGTGACTATTTTCAAGGGGATAGCTGGTTTCTTCAACTCGTTCTCTCCAGGGATTAAGGAAGGTGGGGTTTCTCCAAGCATTTTACACTTAGAAAATAAATTGAAAAAGATCCTGCAGGGTTAGAAGTATTTCCTCTACCTATAGTTATGTTTAAATATTCGATACATCAATAATGCTCTGATATACTACACTAAATACCAAAGAAATACACAACCATCAGTTCGTATTTTATCGGTAGCAAAGGGAAAGGAGGTTGTTAATCTACTTAAAGTATTAGAGAAGAAGACATGAAGAACATTAAACATAAAATACCATTGAACTTAGAAGACAAAGTGCCAACAACGTCATTGCAAGAACTCTCTCTTCTTCATTAACATTCCTTCCAGTGAGCACTGGTGCATGATACAATGGTGGCTCCAAGGGAGCATCTAACTACTAAAAGCTTAGAGACCAAGGAGCATTTAGCTCTGCAACTGAAATGAAAATATGGCTTCTCTATTACTATGGATTGCAAAATCATCAATTTCATCGACCCTTGGAATAGGGTCGGACTTGCTATTTATACACATTTCCCTTCTAACCCTAACCCTAACCCTATTTTACATCTTGCCATAAAATATAATATCCAGTGGCCGGTACTACCTGCACCACTTTACAAAAGACCTCAAGACGAAGAAGGTCTGACATGTCAGAAGAGTAAGACAAGAAGATTGAGTGGAAGAATCGGCCTTGAGAAGAGATCCAAGCAAGAGAAGGAAGAAATCTGATCCCCCAGGGATCGAGGCTACATGCCTCATAAATGAGAAAAGTGGCACCTTGTCTCCAATGCGCCAGATGTACATCTAAAGCAGTGCCTTGAGAAGATCATCTGTTAAAAAGCCCTTTGTTGATCCGACGTGCCTTGATGTGGCTACCTACCCTTTGAAAACCATCGACAACCTTTCTTAACTACTTGAAAGTGACCAGTCAGCCTTGGGGACTAGGACACGGGTCACTGAAAGAATACAAAATATGGGATCCGGGACTCCAGGATCCGAGAACTTTCATTCCGAAAGAATAAAGAATACAAAAAGACTTAGGATTTCTCCGGTCCCCAGAGAATATTTATTGTTTCTTATTGTTGTTGAATGTCTGGAGGAGATGGGAGATTCCATCTTCATCGATCTCTTTAAGACCAACCCGCTAGTACTTAGCTGCCTCAATCTGTTCCCCCAGGTCTAGAACATTTCCCTTAAATTCATCAGCCATTTTTTCCACATCATGGCCACTGAGTACCATATGAGTTATTTTGTCATTTGGGCACCAGCTACCCCCTCCAGGGATTGATACCTTGATTCCATCAGCTCATCAAACTTCCCTAGGACATACTCCTCCGGCGTGCAAGTATCAGTGCTAAATGGGTCCGCTCCGGAGACCTTGGTGACAAAAGACTTATATAAATTAAAAGAATATTATACTGCATTGATTTTATCCTACAGAGTCCCCACTAGTTTCTTGATTACCCCCAATGTGAGGTTAAGTATGGAGTGTTAGGTTCTCACAAAATCGAACGACTCCTCTCCCAAAATTCTAGACTCAGAAACAACTTCTTCTCTGAGGCCAAGGAGTTCTTCAAACTCTACTTTCCATGCTTCATAATTCTTGATGTCACCTTCCCATATTTTGATAATGGTTTCAGCTTGAGGAAAAACATGGCAAGCTGCATATAAGTCCAGGAAGGTGGACACCAGGAAATGCCAGACATTTCCTACCTGTAGAGCAACCCACTCATCGACTGCCTGGGCCTTTTTCTTCATCGCCCGCAATGAATCTATGTCACTTTGCAGTAGTGGTGCATTAGATGTAGAGGCCTCTGGAGGAATAGCATTGATAGGCTGGGCCAGTTCAGTTAGCAACCCCATGAGGTTTGCAGTTTTCTCCTTTTTCACCTTGAGCCTTTGGGCCTCCTTTTCATAACGGGCCTCTACCGCCTTAGCCGCTTCTTTCAATAGGTCTACCTCACCCTATTTTCCCCTCTTTCCTAGTGATATCTCTATGATATTATAATCCCCGGCCTCGGTGGTTGCCTCATCAGTGTTTGGGGGAGGTGTTGCCACCACTGCAACTATTTCTCTACCTGACCCGATTTGAAGAGTATGAACCGTCTGGGCTTTCTTGGCCTTTGGTAGGTCCTGGGCCTGAGCCATCATCTTGGCCAGGGAGAGATGAGCCCTGGGAGTCAGCAGGGCCTTCCTTTTCTTGGTTTCTATTAACCACTGTGGCAGCAGGGGTGGCTTATTAGCCAAAGTTTGTTCCTTTGGTTCTTCCCTGATATCTTGCTGTTGTTCCTCTTCAGTGGTACGGGTCTCACCCAGCTCCTTCCCTGTATCTTTTGATTCATCGGAAACATTTCCCCTGGTGACATTTTTTTCTTCTACCCTGTCATCTGTATCTTTGGTTATGCTTGGGTCCTCATGGGCCACCCCAAGGGTCTCTTCCTCTTCATGTTGTTGTTCCTCCTCAGCCTCTATTGCTGGGGTGTCCTCTTCTGTAAGTACATCTTTCGGCAATGGGGGAGGTATCAAGCCAAGATTTAGTGTTTGAGCCATAGTGATTACCTGCCCAAATGTCATTCTGAGGAGTGGCACTTGGAACACGGCGGCAGGGGTTACAGTTTCTCCCGTAGGTCCAGTTTCCCTAGCTAATGCCATTTGTTCACTTTTCTTTTGTTGATCCACTCCCGCATCCTATATCTCTGGGACTTTGGAGGCAATCTCTTGTTCTGTCTCGTTTTCTTCCTCCAACTGTTCTTCCTGCTCCTGCGTAGGTTCTTGTTCCGGAGCTTCTTCCTAATCGAGGATTTCGGCCTCTGTCTGCTCGATGTCCCCCTATAAATTCCCAAACTTTTCGATTCTAAAGACACCATCAAATTCATCCTAGGGGGGAGGGTTTTCTAGGACATCAGTAGACTCTGGTTCCCTCTCTAGCTTTGGGGAGTCAGAGGAAAGGATCTCAACTAGTGGGATCTGGGGCATCCCCAGCTCCGGCTCTGCCTTGGGCTTTTGGTTAAGCCTCTTCTTTCTCCTAGTGACTAAGGGTGGACCCACATCCCTTAGTGCTGCTTGTTCTTTTGGATCTACCCCGGTTGCCTTAACCATTAAGGCTGCTAGTGAAGGGGAGGAGGGAGGACAAATTGGTCTGGTCATGAGTACCAGAGTAGCCAGCCGTGTGATCAATTTATATTTCATCTGATGGGAGGCTGCCAATGATTGTTGCAGTTACTCCTTAATGGGGACCTCTTGCACAATTGGAGTTTCCATTATTCCTTTTCCTTTATCTCCTCCCTGTGAAGAAGTCTCGGCCCCTGGGGTTATCTTTGGTATTGGTTGGGCAGCCCGATGGACACTCCCAGGGCACACCTTCTTAAAGTAGGTGTGGCTACGTTCGACCATGTTGTGGGTGAACTCTTCAATGGTGAGCTCCTCCTAGGCATCCCATTCCACTGGTGGGAGGGCCAAATTATCAATCCCCTTTGCTTTATACTGGGGATCTATTGTGGAGCCAGCGTCTAAGAAGTCATCTAGAAATCTCCAGAGCTTCAATCTTTCCATCATCCCTACGGTCATCCTGACGTAGTGCCAGCTCCGGACCTCCACATCATCTTGGAAATATTCCCAAAAGTCTTTCATGTGGTATTGGTGGGGCTCTGATGCCCGGGGAAGTGCCGACGTGATTTTTCCATGCGGATCAAAATGCTTCCGCACCAAGTAGAATTCTGCCAAGTTATAGCTTTTAAGCTCATTGTCTGCTTCTTTGGTGGCAGCCAGACTGCATGACTAATTCCCACAAGTGATTGGGAATGGAATATTTGTCACCTTCTTCAGGACAAAAAATGTGTGCAACTCCAGGATTTGCCTGTAATATTCCAAAAGAATTATCTTGTTCCCACAATGTTTGGGTAACAAGTAGGGTTTCCTAGAGAAGCCAGTTACCCTTATGTACATATGCTATTGAAACTATATATAATAATGGCCATAGCTCTGGACCAAATCCATTGCCTCTATGGATAAGCGGTATCCTACATCCCAGGTGGGTGTGAGCAGGTTGTAGTAAACGAAAGCATCATTTACTCGACAAAAACTGGGGAAATTGGCCTCCCACTGAATCTGTGGAAAATGATCCCAAGGGGCTTTCTGACCGGGAGCTATCCCGAGTACGCCTTCTATGAGTAGTCCATTGGTGTGGGGTTTCTGTTGTGCCAGGGTCCAGAGAACATAGGAAGTCATATAAAACTTCTTCTTTTGGGCCATCTGAAGGAATTGGGAATCCACGTGATTTGAAATTATGGTGGCCCAGTCAAAATACTCCCCACCTGTTCTGATACCAAGCAAGAAGTAATATATCCACCCAGAGAATTCTTGGGCATGCTGTTGCTCGAAGACCCGACATAATGCTATCATCCCCATCTGGATGATTTCCTTGAATTTAGACCTGGGGATTTTTAGTTTCATCCTCTTCGGATCCCTCTTCGGGGTCTTGAGCCAATGATTATTCATATATATATGAGCCGCTTCCTCCAACTACTTAAAATGTGCCAATGCATCTGATCTGGTAACTACAGCTGGCCTGTCAAATTGAGGAATCCCCAATCCCATCTAAAAAGTCGCAGCATTGAGAGACACCATACGGGTGGGATACTCGGTTGGCTCTGGGGCTGTGAGCATAACGACCTAGACAGATGTATTATAGTGCGCTACAAGTGTAAGAATAAGTTCTGGTGACTACATCAAGCACGGGAAATAGGCTACCTTAAGAATCCCAGAATTCCTGATTTTAATGGCCAATGGATCCCAGGCCTGCCATTGAATGTACATCATCTTCACCAAGGCCTGCATCTCAGGCCATGTCCCGACGCTGGTGTCGGTAATGAATTGAACTTTGGACTCAATCTTTGAGCCCATGATAACACTGTCCTTTACATATTTCATGCTCAGGGGCACTTTCTCCAGAGCTTTCCCTATCTTGGACCTAACAGCTGCTCTGGTAATCGCCATAGAAGGAAGTTCCAGACTCCCGGGTGGTGAAGATGCGGAAGCTTCAGACATGATGAAAGTATGTTTTTCTGGAAACCTGCAAGGCAAGGCAACCGTCAGAACAGATAAATAAATAATATTCTTGGGTCCAGAGATTTTACCACCGTGGCTCTTGCTTTTCCTGAAAAGTTAGCTTAGTTCAAAAATCCTGAAAAGTATATATATATTTTGCAAACTTGGAAATTTAACCAATATCTGAGCCCGTGGGTCTCATCACACTTAGTAAAGGAAAGACATGAGTTGGGTGATGGCAAGAGACCCGGAGTCCGAAAAACTAACCATTGGAAGGTGTGCACAAAAAGCAAGTTGTCAGACCTACGTGGACGCCACGTGGCTATGTCATAAATAGCAGTTATGGTGACGACAGCGGAGCCAACTGTCCGAATGTGCAAAAAGTGAAAGCCACTTGGACAAATTTAAATGCGTGCATGGGACATAAATGAAGCATAGGCTGGTTTATGGAGGAGAGAGAAAACCACCAGGTTGAAATCGGCCGAGAGCCGAGTTTCAACCAGGCGGTATTTTGCCTAGAGTGAGCTCGTAAATTAGGAATAGGAAAAAAATGTAGCACTACGAGCTTGACAGACTATCAAACACTTATACATAGAATATACACCTAACCTAAGTAGAGTCAAAGGACATATACATGAAAAATGGAGGGATATACAACAATATATACCAAATATACATATGTACAGACCACAAGGTAGCTATTTACAAAACTAGAAAATGTACAAACATCTACAAGTTTTACATTATCCTACATCTGCACAGAGGGTGGACAACCCTCTAGTAGAGCCGACCCACTAATGGGCGACAAACCAGAAAGAAATGCAACACAGAATAGAAAAGGAAGACAGCACAAAACCAGACAAAAAAAAAAGCAGGAAAGCTGAGAGGAAAGAAGGTACCAACCTGAAAATGAAGAAGGGAAAGAAAAGGAACTCGTGCCACAAATGCTCTGCAATAGCCTCTACTATCAAATGATCATCACTTACCTCCACAAACCACCCACAATTGTTTAGAATAGCTCGGAATGGTTCGTACTGGATTCTCGCTAAATCACTGTAAAATCGCTCTAAAATTGCTCAAATTGCCTAGGCATTTTAATCGCGGTAATTGTGAAAATGACAGGTAATTTCTATTTATACCTGCAGTAAAAAGCAAGTTACCTTTCCTCCTACAAACTCCAAACAGACAGACCTCTAGACTCCAGGCCTAGGGATTCCATGCAACCATACCTTCTTACGAAAAGAAGACATTGTGGCGAAGAATCCCAGAGTCTGGAGTCCAGTTTCTGACAAAGGACTACCAACTCTGGGACCGGGCCCAGAGACACGAGAGACAAAAAAAAACAAAAAAAAACAACACCACGGGGAAGAAAACCCCAGAGAAGGAAAACAAAGAAAACAACAGAAAAGGACAAGGCAAGGGCTAAAAGCAGAAAGCAAAAAGGGGGACCCAACCTTTTGCACACAAAATGTGGGGACAGGGATGCAGGGTATAACACTCGCTCGGGAATGCAATAGAGCGTACATTTGGGATTTTGAAGCAGTGTTTTCCTATCCTAAATCATGCGACATCTTATCAAATAATGACACAAATAAAGATTGTTTTGGCATGTTGCATACTACACAACTTCATTATGATAGAATATGACCTTCCATCTGAGGTAGAAATTAAAGAGGAAGATGGTCGTGATCAGATAGATGTCCTAATGCTTGAGACGTATGGGTTGAGCCAATGTGAAAGAGATTATTGGGGGAAATTTCAAGATGAAATAGCAAGAAGGATGTGGGAAGACTCAAGATCTCGATCTTAGTTGTAGTTGCATTTAGACTCCAACTTCTATAAAATCTCCCGTAAAATGTTTGAATAACTACTATGACAATGTTTGAACTTTAACGTTAGATGACTATGTTTTTATGAACTGATATAAGGATAAATAATTATTGTTGAGTTGGGTAGTGTTGAATATGATTATGATAATGTCAATCCATTTATAAGGTTCTTCAGATATTTTGTTCTAGTGTATTTTAATATTTTTAATGTCGCATTAATGTTATCATTGATTTTCTGTGTATGTTGACAATGATGTGTCATGAAACCTTTGCTTTCTGATCATAAATTGGAACTGTATTTGTACTATTCTTCCCTAGTGCATGATGATCCTGTCAATTTGTCTTACTAGATATATTATGCTATACAATATTATGTTCTCCAATTGTACCTATAAAACTTGACAACTTTTTGTATATATGAATTATTTATAACATTTACTTGTCATGAATTGAGGGCTCTTGTATCTAATAAGATGATGTCCATTTCATGATGATCCTTCTCTTTCTTGAGCTATGTTTGATGCTACTTTTACTGGTTATCAGAGCATGTACCATTCCCTTTATGTTAACACTTGTTTTCTTATGATGATCATGTTGATTATGGCACCAATTTTCATGAATACAATTGTCTCCATTATTATTAGTCTTTGTTGTGTAACTATGTCTTCTCTTATATATATTTATTAAAAATATTAAGGGTTATGAATACGTCGAAATAAATATTTTATTTTTTAAGGTATAATAATGTGGCATAACCATATAGTTGTATGTGGAAGAATCAAGGGAGGTAACACGATGCTTTCTTTACTATTGTCTGAGGATGAAATCTACTATTGTGGCTTTGAATTGGATGTTGAGTGATGTCTATTTTGTCATGAAATTATTGGGATCTTTGGGAAGGAATGAGTAAACATTCACCAACCAATTATTCTAAAAATATACCATAACAACACTAAATATAACATAACAACACATGATATATTTAGTGTTGCTCCAGTCATGCCTTCTATGAATATATCATAATAGCCTAAATATATCATAATAGCACTATATATCATAACAACACTAATATGTATGGTGGTTTTGGATTGAGTTTTAGTTTGTTATCAGAGATTGAATCATGAAGACCTAAACCATATAGATGCTCACTTAAGACTTAACATGCTTGACAACACTCACTCTCAATATAGTAATTTAAATGGTGTCAAAGTAGGGAATCATGTAGGGGTGGAAAAAAATGTTTCTTGATGTTGATCTTGTACATTATTTCTTCATTTATTATTTGATTCAGTCATATGATTATATGTTATAATAGTTATGGAATAAATGTAGTAAAGATGGTGCATTATTGGTATAGGGTTGATGGCTCTTGTAAATGTGTCAAACTATTAATGTGGTGGTGGGCAGTGCATGTTGAAGACTTTGCAGACACAGAGAAACCCTAGATGACAATTTTGGTGCTGCCCAAATAGAAAAAAAGGTTTCTAATGTGTATATATTTTATGTTTGTAATGTAAATACTATTCATTATATAGTAATAAGTAATGTAGATTGGGTATCACAGGGAAAAAAATGGTTGTGGATACTTTAGCTCGGACGATGATGGCTCATCTACATCTACCTTCCCATCTGCACTTATCCATGATGAAGGATTTGAGTGCAAATCATGTTAGGCTAGAGCAAATTCCAAAATTATATTTTTACAATGCCTTCTCTGTATTGTAATCACATATCTTTGCTGGGACCATATGCGGAGATGAGCTTAGAAATTAGCCGCTTACTATTTTCATATTGTAACTTGTTTTTGATTTACTATGGATATGGCATAACTTGTTTTTGCCTCAAGTGAGCATTATATGGATTGCATATTTTTTACAAAAATTCTTCTTCCTTTCATGTTTATGGCTCTAGTGAGAACGTATATAGTGTTTTCTTGGTTAATTTTATTACTAGACGTTGCTTTGTAGAATTATAGCCCAAGTTTGTAGAGAAATTATGAGGTTAACAAAGATATATCATTTATGAACTCATTTAATTGGTCATTTTTTTCTCCTGACAAGCGTCATTCATTTCGATAAGAATCCAAGGAGGCCAATGAAGGTAATATAATTAATACAATTTTTTTTAAAACTCGTACAAAAGTTAGCAGCTGAATGTACTTCATTAGGGGTTACAATTTATATGATTTCTTTTATTAAAATATTATAGGGATTGTGGTACTAAAAAAATCACAAAGTAGTCATATTCTCTATGTATGCAGGATCCACAGACAAAAATGAGACTTGGGGCATGATAGAGCGTCAAAGACTCATCCGACTATAAATTTATAGAACTATATCTGCATTATGTAAATGAGGAATGCTTCATTCATTTATTTGTAATCTCATATCTAAATTATGTAATGAGGAATGCCTCATTCATTTATTTTTAATCTTATTAAGTTTTCTTTTTGGGGCTAGGCCAGAGGTTTTCTGCACCCGACTCTTTCCTACCGGTGCCCCTAGTGAGCTGGGTTGTAGGAAACATTTTGAATTTATTTTTAATAAAATCAATGGCTTGTTTATATTGATGACATGTATATTTTGGAGTTTGTTATTTTATAAATTTGTATAGAAAAATAAAGAAAATATTAAATTTTTTTGTTCAAAATGTTAAAATTTTAAAAAACTTATAAACATAAATTTATTTTAAAAAGCTATAAAAGTAAGCTTATTCAAACAAATTAAAAATAAAATAAAAAAATCTTCTTGTTTATAATGGTGTCATAGAAAAAGAAAATATTGAAAAACTCCTACAAAATATTTTTGATTAAGGTAAAAACAAGTTTTGAAGGGGCCCCGAAAACCTAAACAAGAAAGACAAAAAGATTTTCAAAAAAGCCCTCTACATAGATCGGTTCTTGACCAGAGCAAGGGTTTTACAGCAGACAACCACAAACTAAAAGAAACATTGCATGAAATGACCTTCATGCAAACCCAAGCAAAACCCACCAAAAGAACCAGTCATCTCATCCCCTTCTTTTGGGATCGAAGGGTCATGTCAAACGAAGAAGAAGATTTCTTAAGATTTTTTCCTTTTATCGTTACCCAACCTTCTTAAGCTCTAGCAACATCATTCTACTAGCATAAAGGGTCTGTAGCTGAAACAAACTTCTCAGTAGAAGAAGTATCTTGCACCGGGCTAGAAGACCCCCCAAACAATGTGAGAGAGGCTGCCAAGCCTGAACAAGCAGCATTCGGACCTGCACCCCCAGAACTTGCTGTAACATCATCCTGCAATGAACCAACTAGTTCTGGCCCAGTAGACCCAGTGCCCCCAATAGACCCCTTCCCACTAGCAGACCCATCAACAGACCTGCCAGCAGAAGGAGTAGAGGAAAAACCAAGAGACACTATTCCAGCATCCACCAAAGACCCTGTTGTAGCATCTGGAGGAGAAACAAAACCATCCTTCTTCCCAGGCTGAGAAGAACATTTATCAAATCTCTAATATTTTCTGGTAGCCCCCTTCCACCAAGATGGAGGATGATTCCTTTTCTTGTGTTCCATATCACATTGGGTGGAAATATGACCAGTCTTAAAGCATTTTTGACATATGAAGGGGATACCCTCGTAATCAAGTGGCTGAATCCAGGATCCCGAAGTTGATTCAATTTTGATATCAGCAGGAAGACTTGACAAAATGTCGATATCAACTAAAATTTGGGCGAACGTTGAATGATATATGTTGAAGGAATCACTGTCCAACATCAAAAAATTCCCCAAAACCTCATCCACCTCCTCAAGAATGGAGTCATGCCAAAGATGAATAGGGAGATTGGGGAGTCTAACCCATATTTGGATATTAGAGAAGTTTTCATAAGAAGGATTAAAATCAGAATGTCGGGGGTTTAACCATAAGCATAAATTTCTCATCCTCCCAGCTAAAATTTTTTTCACACAAAATCTTAGTTCTATCTTCAGCTAGATCAAACTTAGCTATGAGGAATCCCTTTTCCATAGGGAAAATATGAACCGTACCTAAGATTTGTGGTTCCCATATGTGAGTTATGTAGTCGTGCAGAAGGAGAAGGTTGGGCCAAAAGCCCCTAAAGAAGCAAATCAATCCATGCTCTTTGTAAATTTATGTACTATTCTCCCAATCTTCTTCAGCATCAGGAGAGAGCCTAATCGAGAGGGATCCACACACCAGAAATGGGGTAGAAACCTTAGATCATTTATCCATCCCCGAAGATTTGGACACAACCTTAGCAAAGGAGAGATCCGGTCCCTCAGCAACCACATGACTAGAATCCTGAAAAGAAGATGAACCCGCCAACACTACCCTAGACGAGACCACATCAGGCGCAGACATTCCCACATCCCAAGACCCAATAGGGCCAAGAGAAAGGGACCAGATAGGGCTAGGAGGAGGATCATTCCGCACAACAACAGGATGATCCTTGAACCCAATCACCAATGGATCAGAGCAAGAAAAAGGATGCGGCTCCATAGAAGGAACCCACGCTGGCAAGGACAATCCTACACCCAATTTAGGCAGCACAAGAGAAAGCACATGCACAAAATGTGAAGGAGGAGGGCACGCAGGCTCCAAACGGGCAGGAGAACTCATTTGAAATCCAATAAACTCCTACAAAATGTTAAAAACAATTATATTTTTAAAAAATTTAAAAATTAACCGTATTAAAAGAAATTAAGAAATAAACTATTAAAACAAATCCTTATTCATTTCATATTCCAATTCAATATTGTGGCACCCAAATGCAAAAAATGTATCTTATCAGTCATCTTTCGGGGGAACCAAACGGGTCCAGCCTATATTTCAGAAATCATTTTCAAGATAAGTATCTTCCATAATTGACGTTATCCATCATTTGGTATTCCAACAACCAAATGAGCTCCTAGAGGATTTGATTAAGATATCCATAGGTAGCCCCTTAGAAACATCCACATCATCCAGAATACGGGAAAAGGCAGAATGGAGAATATCATATGATTCATCATCCATCATCAAAAAGTCCCCAAGTGCATCTCCCACTTTCTCTAAGAGAGATTCAACCCATATATGAAGGGGGAGATAAGGAAGATGAACCCAAATTGGAATCTTATTGAATGTTTCAGAAGAAGGGTTGAAATCTAGATGCCAGGGTTTAACCATAATAAAAAATCTATCCTGCCAACTAAAGAAATGATCACACAAAATTTTCTTCATGTCCAGAGTATTTTCAAATTTAGCAATGAAAAAATCTTTGGCCATAGGGTAAATGTGAACAATACTAGTAAGGAGGGGTTCCCAATGTGGTGAGATCTAAACATGCAGCTTTAGGAGCCTAGGCCAAAAGCCCCTAAACTGACATATCACACCATGGGTGGAGAAAACACAAACATTATGGTCTATTTCCTCCTTTGTCTCTACTTCCAGCACAATAGAAATGGAATTTGAGTCTAGGAAAGGCCCACACTCAGTCCTCTGCTTCTAAAAAAGCCCACAGTTCCCCAGACTAGGTCGCCTCAAGTTTGCAACATAGCATCGACCAGATCGTCAACAATGACCATGCTCGGCTTCTTCCCACCAACCACCACACTAGAATAGACCTTAGTAGAGGCCCCCTCAACCACGGGGGAAGAGGGAGAGGGCACCACCACACTAAGGGAGATTGTCCCACTTGAAGCAGCATCCAAAGAAGATGGGAAAACTAGAGAAAAATTGCTTTAAATGGATTCTCCTTCTCAAGACTGATATGAAGCTTTTGGAGAAGGAGAAGCCATTTAAATAAATTTTTCTCAAGTTCAATTCTATGTAATTAGGGATATGATATTATAAGGTACTTAGGTGGATGGAGATATCAACATGTAGCACACATGCATTATGATAGTTTTAATGGATCATGTGAATAATTTATGTAATTAATTATGTTAGGATTTGGGTAGGCCTTCATTAGAATTTACCCTTCCATTAGGATTTACCCTTATACTGGACCTACCCTTTATTAGCTTTACCTTCACATTAAGCTTTAATTATCTCAAGAATAAGCTTTATGCGAGCGTGTGAATTTCATTACTACCTTAGAGTTTTACAAGGTTAGGTTACCTCTCTCTGACAATTTTCCCCCTTTCTTATGGTATGTCATTCCATCTGTTACATTCATAGGAACAACACCAAAACATCAGTCCTTGGTATTATAAAAAATTATATCAAAATTAAAATCAAGTCTAACACATCCTTTCTCAATGCTTTTAACACGTACAAACAAATCTCCACAATATGTTAAAGTGAAAACAAAGCACACACATACCTATGCTTTCTTACCATACCGTGGCATCAGAATGAATTGACCCAGTTACTGGTATTTTGTATCAATAGTCCTTTCATACTCATACACTCATAATATTTTTAGTTTATTCACAATGTCAACACCTCAAGGAGAAAATGTTTTAAATTTCAATACCAAGAGACAACATAATCATATAATGATTATAATTTCTTAACTCAACTTAGTTTTAGATCACAACTTGATCATAAATAAATTAAATGAATCATTCATACATACCATCTAATATGTGGCACTCACTAAGTGAAAAAATTATCCATGCATACCCACAAATCATCTGCAAAGGTTAGTGGATCCACTTTTCCATTTATGTAACCTAGGTCCTCATGCCCATCTTGTCACAACAATATTTCAAAGAGATATGTTAACTCATTTCATAAAAAAAATTATAGTTTCCTTTAAAAAAATGTGAGTCAAACAAATATTACATCTAAACATAGATAAACATTCATAATTTTAGCTATATAATGTAACTGTACTTAATCTAGGCATAAGCATTCCAACCAAATACATAAATTGTGTCATACATCAAGAGTATACATCAAATAAAGACCATTAAGTTCAATCATGAAACAATATATGCAAGTTCCATAAGAAAACTATCCCTCTATAGATCTTTGTCTCACAAGCCCTCGAAAAATGTTCCTCTATAGATTCTTGTCTCATAAGCCCTCAGACAAATGTCCCTCTATAGATCCATGTCTCATAAGCCCTTAGACAACTGTTCCTCTATAGATCCATGTATCATAAGCCCCCAGAAAACTGTCCATCTGCTATCTCGAGATGGGAGTGTGGTCCAAGCACTTTTCCTCCCTACCACAAAGACTTACACTTCCTTGGGATTCAACCTACTCGCAGAATTCCCAACCCTGCAATGCCTAACAACCTAGAAAAATAGAAAAGGTAGGGGGTATCTGGTGCAGCTGCAAAACTAACTACAAAGCACACATGCCTAATATAGAACATAATAACAGATGTGGAAGGGAGATGAAACATAGGCAACATATTTAAGAAAACATATGCAAATAAATTTGGCCAAAGCATTTTAATACCAAATTTCTACTAGCAGGTAGAGTGAAAATGAAAACATCACAATAAAAACATCGCTTCTACCCTTCCCTATTTTCCCTACATTCAGCACCTCTCATCAGAAGGTAAGCTTTCCAATGCTCATACATAGTAATTTAAACGGTGCAACTCATGCATATCATATATTTTATTTTCATGCAATAATATATTAAACAAATATTTGGAAATCACACAACAAGTCAACTAGTCAAAGGATCATGCATTTCATCATGAACAATCTCATACATCATAGGAAATCACATAATTTGAGCCATCTAGTCAAGTAAAACATAATACATAAGAAGAAGGAGGTGTTGACCATTCTGTCAAGAACTTCAATAGTACATCATTACCAAATAATTCTAGTCCATTTTCATCAAGAGTTGCTGACCTACTCATCGAACATCCATTTTAAATACCTCAAGTATAATTTCTTGCAATGTCTCACACATAATTACCCATATGCTAGTAATATCATATTACGGTCATAAAATGTACCTTTCTCATGGATTTCATCATCTCATGAATATCCATGAAATGCTCCTCATAGCATCAAAATCACATCAAATGCATATTATTTCATGCAATGCATAACTACTATTCACAACCATGTGCATGCTAATGTACTTTGAACATTTCAAAACTGATAAAACATATTTCAAGAAAAATATTAATGCAAGAATAAGATGGTATGCTCTTCACAATATACTCCCTTATACATTCTATCATTGTTCCACATTGAACATGATAGAGAAGATCACTTCACATCATAGGACTAGCAACATAGAACACACACATCCTAGCCACCTCAAAATTATAAGAAATCTCAAATCAAATTTCACAAATTCAACTCAAAATTTTAAAGTTTGTGCAAAACCAGTAGAAATAAATGTAAAACAAGAACCAAATTTGATAGATAAACCAAAAATTTTGGTGGCTAGGTGGTCATAAGAAAAATTTAAAAAATAAAAAATAAAAAATTCAAGCTAGCCCTTCATCACTTTTAAAGTTCATTAAAGCTAAAATAAACACAACCAATTGAAAATCAAATCACATATATAGAGTGACTAACACTAGACACAAAGAGGGAGTAGAAGCTACACGACACCTTGCATCCAAGGTGCGCTAAAGAACATGACCAAACACCCGGAAAACATCTATCTCAAGGATTAAATCACCATGTAATAACACATGTCATTGGTTCATGCAATTTAACGTTGATAATTCTATCTTTTCTTTTTTCAATCTCATGCAATGCAAAGTGAGAAATGTAAATACGTTCAGAAAATTTCCATGAATTTCCTTTTCATACAAGACATGATAAATTCTTTTCCCTAGAATCACATGAGAACCTAGTATCATAATCCTTTCTTAAATGTTCTATCTCATGATTTCATTTTCTTGTTCTCTTGCATCACACATGAAAATGCATCGCTTGCACAATATAATAATAATTTTTTTATTATTTATCATAAGCCAAGTCTTAATTTTTTGACAGACACTCATGTTCTTAGTACAAAAAGCAGTCATCAATTAACCACACAAATAAATCATATAGCTTTACCTTCTTTTTTTCTTCACACATGCAGAAAAGAATAGACATTTAACTTTAAGTGCATCACTCACACCATATAGTTTCAATTTTCACAAATACAATTACACCAATCTGAGGTATACCATTTCCAAGCACTTCAAAATTATTTTCATCTTTATAGTTTAGAGAACCAAGCAAGGACAACCAAGAAGTCTCACACAAAAAATAGGTAATGTCATGAAAGTGACTATTTCCACTTCTATATCTCAAAAAATGAGAAATCCCTTCCTTTCCTAACACTCACATGGAACTCAACAATCAAGCCATGGAACTAACACTCACATAGTTGACTCACACCTTGTGCGACCTAGGGTCGAGAAACTAAGCATAGCGAACCCAAGGCCCTATAGTGGAAACCAGAGCTCTAATACCATATGTAAGGACTGGGCCTCGACACAAATGCCACATTAGAAAATTCTTCAAGACAAGGGAGTCGGTCAACTAAGTCAAATGTCAAAACCACATGACGAAAAGGTAAAATAATTTCCATTTAAATTCCAAGAAAAGAACAAGCTTCGACCAACTTGTCGAATAGATTATGAGAATGCAGGAGTCTATAAATAAAGAATAGTGTCGATCAAATTCTCGAACGCACCTTTAGTACATCATATAAAGTATTACATCATAATTATAATAATTTTGACTAGATCATCATAAAAAATCAATAAGGAGACTTTGACCAATCCATCGAAAAACATCTGTGATAAGAACTAAAGAGATTTCGACCATCTTGCTGAAAAACATCCATGTAAGACAATCATAATAGAATAAACAAGAACTTAATGTATATTCATAACATAGATTTGTACAGGAGTCATCGACTAACATAAAATGCAATTATCAAAACAATAGACCACATGGTCAATTACTAGAAGCCACCATAATGAAGACCTTCCCGATAGGGGCTTCAAACACCCGCTACACACAAATACATTAGGGCAAGAAGATTGTAGGAGTGCATTTCCACCCTACCACAAAGCAGTTACGCTTCCCCGAAATCTTTCCTAACATGAAAGATACACATCCCAGCTCGAGGAAGTCTAAACAAGAAAAACTAAGAGGAGTAATGGAATTGGTGCAACACAAAATCTACTCTCAACACAAATATAAAGGCCTCATTTCATAAAATTGAAAATCTCTTTTAATCATTAAGTATCCCAAGATGTAATCATATTATGAAACCAACTCACAAGATATGGAGAGTACACAAGATGCATATGAAACAACATAAGAAACAATTCTTGTCATTTGATACTATTTTATAGAAAATGATTCCATCTCTAACATATGGAAGCATAGTAGTGATAAATAATCAAGAGGATTCAGTAATGCAATCATACATGGAATGTGCATCATAGAAGGGTAAGAGTAATGAAATATCAAACATCCCCTTAATATGCTCAATAATGTTATCGCAACACAAGTTAATTTAAAAAAATACATGAAAAACTTCTCCTACCCTTTAACACGAAGTTATTAAAATATTTTGCATGAATAATGTGCAGTTTACTCTATACTCTCAAGGCATCAACTATAGTGCACATAGAATTTACTTACTTCTATTCCAAACCTCTATGTAAGACCTTTAAAATTAAGGACAATTTATACACATTAGTTCCACTATCATAGCCAATTTTGTACTCAATCACACCAATATTCTTTGAGCTATCTTGGTCTTGGAGTGCATCTAGCATAAATCCTTTCCCTAAATTTAAAGTAATGAAGACAGTAGATCTAAACATTTCTCATAGATAGCTAAATAGCATGTACGTTTTAGTACTAAAAATCATTGTTCAATCTCCATCAATCATAAGACGTATACAAGTTTGAAACCATTAGTTCAAAATTTCATCACAACTAAAATGTCTAAAACATCTCACACTAAGCCTCTTCATATTAGCATTTCCTTAACACTTTATACACTAAAAAAAAAGATCATCCTATATTTAATATACTTTAATCTCTTATTACCAATTCAATTTTGATCTAACTATAATTATTATTTTTAAAAGGATGGTTGTAATATTCACCCAAAAGGCACCTTTAGAGTATCTACTACAAATAACAATCTTTGACTTGCTAGGATACCCAAGTGAAATTCACAAGTCTTCACAAGACTTGAAGCACAATATATAGATTTTACTATGATCGATTTCTTGTGGTGACCAATTCAAATCAACATTGGCTAGGTTTATATTCGACAAGTCAAATACTAAGAAATTTTAACAAAAAAAAAAACATTGTTCCTTCAAGACCACTATTCTTTCATTCCTACTAACAAATTTAAAGGAACTAGATATTACTAGTTAATTGAACCGGTCAGGTTAAATCTTTAAATAGAACTATAAGAGTTACAAAACTCTAGTATCCATTGGTTCTGCTACAGGACACAAGATTTTAAGGTCATTAAATTTCTGAATTTATTTAATTAAATCTTCTATTAAATATTTTCTACACAACCAAATATTTGCAGTCTTTCCAGAAAACCCAAACACTATGAACAACATGTGGTAGATGAAGGACATGAAGATAGAATTTTTTTCCAGAAAACCCAAACACTATGAACAACATGTGGTAGATGAAGGACATGAAGATAGAATTTTTTTTTTTGTTGGAGGATTCAGACCTACGAGGCAACCCAGCAAGGCACGAAGCCTGTGAGCTACCAACCAGCGAAGGCCACCTTGACATTTTAGGAACCCAACCAGCGAAGGCCACCTTGACTCGTGCCTGAAACCTCTTCGGTTTAGAGCCAAGGACTGAGAAGCATCCACGCTGCCAAATTCGCCTGGGGCACGATCCCAGCCTCATCCCTTATGATGTCGGAGCCTTGCACTCGGCAAGACTTGATCCCTGGTGGGCTCGTTGTGAGCCATTCAACTTCACCAGTAGACCAAGGGCAGATAGAATATTGCAAGAAACATGAGCACCAAATCATACTATTTATTTTATGAGAGCCAAATTATATTAATTATTTAAAACCAATAATCATTCAAAATTAGGGTTATGACAAATCTGAGTCATGAATTCAAGTCTGGAGAATTGAGCATATCATTCAGGGCATAGTAGCGACTTGTGAAGTCATGGGAACTAAATTTAATTTGCACCAGCGCATGGTAATTATAACCTCTAGTTTGATTGCTTATTTCTGTTAAGTTAATGTCTAGAGTCACAAGTTTGATGACAAGGAACTAAATGATAGAGTTGGGCATATGGAATAATCATTCTAGCATGGAATAATCATTGTAGCAAGAACCATGAATTACTTCCACCTTCAATATTCTGTGAGGTGGAAGTTTATATTTTCTAGAAGTTATCGCAGGGTAACGTCTTTGACGCTTCTAATAATTGTCACGCATAAATTCCCTTCTGAATATTGAAATGTGGCTCTATCATTTCCATTCCCAATTATCGTTTCTAATAAGTTACAAAGGAATGGTAGTCTACATGTTGTATTTTGGAATTTCTGCCAACATGGGTCTAATAGGTTTTTCTAAAGCCATCATGAGTTCCCTGAGGAAGAAAAAAAGTATTTTCCATTCTTGTGGAAGCAACCAATCTGGAATAGGACTTAGAAATGGAGAGGGGTTTTGAAAATAGAAGACTCAAGTTTTCTTGTTGGAAGAGAAGAGGGCGTGAGCTTGACATAGGATAAAAAACAAACAATTCAAACTAGTTTGAGAGGGCCAAAATCAATGAGTCAAAACTCTTAAAGAGAAATAAACAACCATTTGAATCATGTTGTGATTGAAGAGATTGTCATGTGAGCGCTTTTCCTTGGCTCATGATTCCTGTCCGAGTTACATTGTGATTGGATTCAGTGAAAGGATTTCAAGTTGGATATTGGTGCAAAGAATAGTTTCTGAAACAACATTACTGCACATTCTAAAGTAATGAACCACACAGTTGTTGCTTCACATTTCTGAGAGTTTCTACAACTTCTGGATCCTTCCCAATGTAAAATTATGAAAACTGATAACATACCTATAGAATATGATATAAAGAAAGGTCAGTTACTTGTTGAATCAGTCATTTAATTTTATAAGTTGATATCAAATTGGGAATCCATTTACATTCATTTATAAAACCTCTAAACGGAAATGTGACATTTACTAGAGGAGACCTGGTTATTTGTAAAGCTGCAATATCATTTTTTGGTCATGATATAAATAAAATCAAAAAACAAAATTCTATGTATAGATAGTAAGCAAACTGATTGACAAATTCCTTAGTTGCAATCACATCTCTGCAATTTCATTTTGAATCAGCTAAAAAAATAAAGGCCAGGTTTACATTCTTTACTCTGCTCTGAAACTGTTGGTTCTAAATTTGTATAGCTTCATTGTTGACAATTTAGAGGTTTGTCATGCATCTCTATTACACATATTAAACCCTGCAAAATTATGCAAACAAGAAAACAATTCAGAATAGGAAACAATGGTGTTCATTTACAAATATTTGTCATTGGCAAACTAAAGTAGATTTTCAGCGTACATAATTTCAAAATATTAAACTTATAGATTAGGAAAAACATAGCATTAGTATCAAAATATGATTAAGCTCAACCACAAAAATAAATAAAAATCATATTGAAAACTATCATAATCACTCAATGAAGTTATGAAATAAATTTACATAAAATAACGTAAAACATAAATAAAAATTATGCAAACTCTATAAGATGCTCTATAGTTCTTTCTCATCTAATTTCATGTTGCTCTTTTGTAAGACGAGTGCACTATCATAACCGAAAAACAAGTACAAAAATTAGCATAATAACGAGGATACTAGAATCTATCATGCCCAAAATTTAGGACAAAAACACACCAACAATTTAAAAAAAAAAACATAATAACTAACTAAAGTTGCAGTTACAAATGTCTAAGTGTTTCCTAAATTCATTAAAGATTTTATGTCTTTGAAGGAATCATGAGTTTCCTAAAGGTATTAATTATTAATCGATTGGGTTCGAGGGGGATCATGAACTAGGTCAACATCCCTCAACCCGTTTACTAGTTATAGTTACAACAAAATGTACACATTAAAGAAATATAGTTGTCTAGATGGTTCGATACTAAATCATTTCGCTAAAGGGGTACATTGTTGTTTTGTTTTCAATCTCATTAATTAAGCACCCCAATATCATGGTTAAATGTCACATTAATATGGGTAATTAATAATGACAACCTAATTACTTTCAAATAATCTAACCTTAAAATTTCATTTAATAGGGCTTGAATTAAATTACAATGATTAAGTAGAATATAATTAATTATTAAATTAATCCAATCAAACTCAATTCCCTATGTCTACTTATCATAATAAAGCCATAAAAACATCATCTTTAATTAAATTAATTTTGATTATTATTTACCCTCGTTCTAATAATACATTAAAATGTCCCAATTTAATAAATATAAAAAATTTCCTCTTAAAAGCCTTAATATTTAAATCTTTTTATTAAGTCATCACAATAATATTTTAAAGCTTATGTTAGGCCATCAAAATAACCTCCTAAATATTTTTAAATAAATTGATTAAATTTGCGAATGGGTCTCCTCCTAAGTATCCCATTAGCATCAACATTAAATCGACCTAATTAATGTAGTCTACATTTACAACAAAGTTGATTTAAATAAGGGGACCAATATCCCCAAGGTAAAATTAAATAGGATTGAGGTGGAATTAAATCCCACCCAAAATCCTTCCCATTAACATGAAATTAAAACAATTAATATTTTAAACCCCCTTTTAAAAAAAGAAACAATAAGATATGCCCTAACCCTAATTCAAAATTAGGATTAGGTTGTATTTCCTCACTTTAAAAAAAAATCTAATTCTATCTCTCCTCTCATTTCTCTTTCCCTCCCATGATGAAACCCTAGTTTTTATTTTTTTTTGTCTTCATTGTGCAGGTTTCATGAAGATGTAAGGAGCTTGATTGTATATATATCTTTATATAAATATAAAAATATATATACATTTTTATGTGTATATATATTTATATATAAATTTATATTATATGTGTTTAAATCTAACTCGACAACTCTAACTCTACCCCTGTTGTAGAGGTTGCATGTTTTAATGGAGGGCGGGGAGGATTTGACGATGGAAGTGGTTTTTTTGAGCTACGCAAATGGAGAGACGGGGAGAGGGTAGTGTTAGAATAACTGAGGGGGGGTGAATTAGTGGCCTCAAAAACTAATCCAATAAATCAATCCAAAACTTTATACAACAATTATAAACCTCTAGTTATCTTCAGTCCTACAAGATGTATGCCTTGTGTGAAACTACTAGACATATATACTGCTCGGTGCTTATACTTTTTATTATTTCCTTAAGCTTTACTGAATAGCAGTCTATCTTATCTTAACCTTTACACAAATATAGTAAATGACTTAGTGTTTACCGATCATTCCTATTTTAGTAATGTGTAAAGAAAAACATCAAAGCAATGAACCATATACACATTTGACACGTGGATTTTTAACGTGGAAACCCTATTAGGGGAAAAACCACTTGGGACCAGTAACCCAAAATTTTCACTCTTCTAAAGTGAGCTCGATGAAGAGCCAACCTTGTTAAAGGTTACAAACACACTGTTAAGTGTGACCTTATTAGAGGATTTAAAACTAACAGTTTGTCACTTGATAACTGACATTCACTATGCTATCTTCATTAGAAAGATTTTGATACTCCTCGGGATCTATCTCAATATATAAAGGATGATTAAATCCCACTCTGTTAAGAGATTTTCTGAATCAATAGTTAAAATGAAATAGTATATGATCTGTTCATAAATACAACTTAATTTTGTAGATGTTCAGATATATTGTAAGCTCATAATACCTTTCTGATCATTGTTCTCTTCAATTCCTTTTCTCCACTTCTTTCTGTCAATGAATGTTGTTGCTTCTCTGTTGCTCAGTGTCCCTAGAATTCTTAGCTCTCTTCTTTAGCTTGTCTGATCAGGTCTGTATGAAGGCTTCTATCTTCACCTTAATTCTCTTCACCATTCTTGTCTTTTCATAATAATTATATTGTCTCTTTTATAGACATGATTTCACCGTTTCTAATTCCTTGTCTTTCTTGTTCTTGACATGATCCACAAATCTCATCATTCTCTCTTTAAAGCTTACTTTAGTTTTATCCCATAGATTTCTTCTTGACAACTGGAATACAACATGATTTAAATATCCTTCTTATCTTTAGCTTTTAACTGGTCAATAAAAACAAAGTAATCAATCAGTTAACTCTATATTTAGCTCTTGCCAGCTAAGTATTTTGTCATTTCTGAACTTCAGTTCTGATCTGTGTTTAACTCCTTGTTTTCTTAGTCTTGACTTCAGTTGTCCTCGGGCATCTCTGTTACTTGGGGTTGTCTGTCTGTCAGGAAACACTATGACCTTTAGTTCTGCTCGGGTATCACTTTGGTTTTTCTCAGTAATTCTTACTCGGGTATCTTGCTCGGTTTACACTGTGACTCTTCTCGGGGTTTTCTATCCATTGGTGTGCACTGTCCGTCGGTGTTTGTTGTCGCTTGGTGTATACTAAAATTTTATGCATTACTGATAACATAACCTTTATCTCTTTGATTCTTTGAAGTCTAATATGTATATGACCAATCAGAGTATATCAAGTTGACATCAATGACAATACAATACATTAACTGATTTAATGTCTTGCATTAACTTTCTTCAGCTCGGTGATCATTAACTTAACATCTTCAAACATTCAATCAGTTATAGTTCATCAATCTCTCCCTTTGATATTGATGGAAACATAATACTAATACAATATGAAATATATCAGTTGTACTTCCACAATTTTTTTTACCAAAATTTTTGTTCTATAACTAATTCAAATATATGGCTCTTGGTAAGCTCATATAGCTTAGATTTGATTCTTGCAGAGTACTTTCTTCATTCTTCATTCCCTTCACTAGATATATGTAGAAACTTTTGATTCTATCTCTCCCTTTGTTGTAGAATCTCTTCTCTCTTTTCTGGATAGATATGTAGTGTTTAAATTTTCCAATTCTCTCCCTTGGATGTTTCTTTGAATCTTTCTCTGATGTTTTCTTGATGTTTTCTCTCCCTTTAACTGTTCCTCTCCTTGATGGATGATTATGATAGATTTTTCATTCTATTTTCCCTTAGACAACAATATTTTTCTCTCCATATTCATTAAGTACATCTTTCCCTTTGAATACTTCTGATAGATATTTCATATGGATATAACCTCTCCCTTTGACAAAAATGCTAAACTAAATCTCCTTTCTATAATATATTCCTTGAATTTCCTCTCCATCAGCAATACAATAACTCTAGTGTTCAGTGCAGATATGTACCTTTTTGTATACTGATATATCTTTGCAGTCCATTGCTTTGGTTGCATCAACATGAATGATCTTCTGATTATGTGTAGGTTGATGTAGCCTCCTAGTCAGGTTAATGACCAATAGACAAGGGTTGGACCCCTAGTCTCTTCCTCAAGTACTCAAATGTATCTTTAGGAATGACTTTGTGAATATGTCTTCTAATTGTTCCTTGGATTTAACATATTCCAGTATCACCTCTTTCTCTTGCACTTGTTCCCTTAAGTAATGATACTTGATAGCAATATGCTTTGTCTTAGCATGCATGACAGGGTTATTTGAAATGTTTATTTCACTTGTATTATCACAATATATAATCATTGGTTCAAAAAATTTAATATTCATACCTTCTAGTAATTTCTTGATCCATGCAATGTTAGAGAAATTTGCAGTAGTAGCCACATATTTTTCTTCTGCAGTAGATTGAGACATGCATCCTTGCTTCTTACTTATCCATGTGACAAGTCTATCACCCATGAAGAATTCTCATTTTGTTGTGCTCTTTCTATCATCTAAGTTTCTAGCCCAATCAACATCTGTATAGACTTGAAGCTCAAATTTGCCTTCTCTTTTATACCACAAGCCATAGTCTTTGGTATTCTTTAGATATCTCAGTATTGTTTTGACATCAGTCATGTGTGATTCCTTGGTATTAGCAGAGAATCTTGCAACTATTCCAATTGCATGTGCTATATTTGGTCTAGTATGCACAACATACATGAGTTTTCCAATCATAGATCTATATAGTGTCTGATTTACCTTGGTTGACTTGTCTTCCTTTGTCAGCTTGCATCTAGTTTCCATAGGTGTTCCAACTGACTTGGAGTCTTCCATCTTGAATATCTTGAGAACTTCCTTGATGTAATTGGATTGTGTGATGTATATGCTTGCATCCCGTTGAAGAATCTGTAGACCAACAAAGAACTTGATCTCCCCAAACATTGACATCTCAAACTCTTTTCTCATTTCATTAGAAAATGATTTGCATAACATATCATTACCTCCAAATATGATATCATCAACAAATATTTCAGCAATCATAATGTTATCATTAGTATCTTCTTTTAAATACAGATTATTGTTTTCACTTGTTCTTACAAATCCAATACTTATGAGATAGGAGTGAAGTCTTTCATACCATGCTCTCGGTGCTTGTTTCAATCCATACAAGGCTTTTTGTAGTCTACAAACCATGTTTCTCTTGTTAGGACCAACAAAACCTTCTAGTTGTTCAATGTATATCTCTTATTCTAGTATTCCATTTAGGAATTCAAATTTGACATCCATTTGGTATACCTTGAATCCTTTGTAAGCAACATAAGCAATTAGAATTCTGATTCCTTCTAGTCTAGCAATGGGTGCAAAGGTTTCTCCATAGCTAGTACCTTGTTCTTGTGCATACCATTTGCATACTAATCTAAGTGCTTTGTTTCTTGTGACTTCTCTATTCTCATTCATCTTATTTCTGAATATCCATTTGGTACCAATGAAATTCTTGTCATCCAGTCTAGGTACTAATGTCCATGTTTTGTTCTTCTCAATCTTCTCTATCTCTTCATTCATAGCACTGACCCATTCTTCATTTTCAAGAGCAGTATTAACAGATTTAGGCTCAAAATCACAAATTAAATATCTAGTGTTCAGTGACTTACTTCTTATTCTCATTCTAGCCTTTTTGTCTCCTATGATCTTATTCTATGGATGGTGTCTTCTGAAATATTTGGAAAGTACCAGGTCAGCTCTTTGTTCATCATTTTTTTCATTATCTTGACCTTCATTCTGATCTCCATCACTTGGTACATCATCTTGAGCAATTTCTTGATTTTCAGTGTTTGCAGCCTAATGCTCAGGTGCATTGTTCTATCGCTCGAGAGTGATACACTATTACTCAAGCAGAGTGTCAGGTTATTCACTATAGACAATCCTATTGTAGTCTTCTGGATCTTTTCTTCTTTCCTCATCATTTTTATCAGTAAATTCATCCACTTTGACATTTGCACTTTCAATGATTTTGTTAGAGGTTTTGTTAAGACATTTATAAGCCTTTCTTTTGGTGGAATACCCTAGAAATATTCCTTCATCACCTTTGGATTCAAGCTTTCCATTTCTATCTTCTTTCAAAATATAACATTGACTTCCAAAATTTTTGAAGTAACTTACATTGGGTGTATGTCAATACCATAGCTCATAAGGTGTCTTTTTGGTGTCTTTCTTCAATTGAACTTTGTTCAATGTGTAGACAATATTATTGATAGCTTCCCTCCAGAATTTTTGTGTGATGTCTTTCTCAATCATCAGTGTTCTGGCACAATAAACAATGGATATGTTCCTTCTTTCAATAATCTCATTTTTCTGTGGTGTTCTCAGTGCAGAAACCTATTTTTTAATTACATGCTCATTACAAAAGTTAGTGAATTCATAAGAAATAAATTCTCCTCCTCTATCTGATCTTAGACATTTTATTTCCTTTCTTTTTTTTTTCCACTATAGCTTTATATTATTTAAACATCTTGAATGCTTCTGATTTCTCTTTTAAGAACATGATTTCCATCATTCTAGAATAATCATCTACAAATAGAATGAAGTATCTATCACCATAATATCTCTTTGTTCTCATTGGTCCACATAGGTCAGTATGGAATAGCTCTAGTATAGCATTAGATGTGTAGGTTTTTCTCTTAAAACTAGACTTTGTCATTTTACCTTTTTGACCATTCTTATACATGACATGGTCGGGCTTTGACATGCTCGGTAAGCCTCTTACTTTTCTTTTATTGCTTATCCTAACCATGTTGTCAAAATTCACATGACATAACCTTTTATGCCACAACCATAGGTCTTCATTTTTAGCCATTAAACAAGTGGTGTTAATATGATCAAGATAGAATAGGTTACCTTTTGTATGTTCACCAGTTCTGATCAACCTTCCTGATTCATTAAAGATCTTTGCCTTTTTGTTCTAAAATGCAATTTGTTGTCCTATGTTATTCAGCTGTGAAACACTCAATAGGTTATTGTTAAGTCCTTTCACCCAATATGCATTTTGACATCTGATCAGATTATTCAACATTATGGTTCCTTTACCTTCAACCAGACAAGGTGAGTCATTACCCATTCTTACTGACTCACCATTATAATAATCAAAAGTTTCAAAATTTTCCTTATTTCTAGTCATGTGGTGAGTAAAACCACTATCAATAATCTAGACATCATTCTTACTAACCTTAGATACGAGTGGAGTCTCAACATACCTTTCCTCATCATCTGAATCATCTTTCATAGCAACAAATACCACCTATATATCTTCATTATATTCAGTGTCAGTATTCTCAGCTTTGTTCTTAGCCAGGTAACAAGATTTATTTCCTTTGTCCTTGTAGTCTTGATTGTCTCTTTTGTTACATTGTCAATTGCTTTGGTAATCTTTGTCATCACCTCTATCAAAATTCTTTTCATATGATCTGTCATTATTTTTGTCCTCTTTTCTTTTGTTAGGACATCTACCAGCAAAGTGTCCAATCTCTTTACAATTAAAACATACCAATGGTAATTTACCTTTGTATCTACCTTTGCCTCTTTGCAATCTTCTAGCCATTAGTGCTTCAATCTCATCAAGTTCTTGGTCATCACTATCACTTTCACTATAATTTCTCATAGGGTGTTTATGACTTGATTTACTTATTTTCAAAGAAGATTTGAATGTAGACTCGATAGATGGTAAGACATAGTTGTCAAAGATATTCATCTCAAATGAAATAAGTCTACCAATCAAACTATCTAGTGTGACATTGTTATTTACTACTCTCATTTCTTGTATAGTAGATACTCTAATCGCATAAACATGTAGTAAGGTTCTTAGAATTTTACTTACCATTGTTTCTTCTTCAAGTACACCTCCTACTCCTCGGATAACATTAACTACCTCTTTGATTCTGCAGCTGTGCTGAGTGATGTTTTCTCCTTCTTTCATTGTTAGGTCATGAAACCTTCCTATTAGGATTTCTGCCTTAGCTCTTAGTACATTCTTATCTCCTCCACGTACTAGCTTCAATTTTTCCCACATTTTCTTTGCAGTGGTCCATGATTTGACATCTTCAAATTCAGCATCGGAGAGTGAGAAAGAAAGTTCTATCATCATAGAATTGTGTTCAACTTTTCTCTCAATTGATTGATTGTTGGATGTCCAGTAGGTAAGACAAATTCAGTATCTAAGTATTGAGTAACATCATTTCCAATAACTGTTAGGTGGAGTCTTATCTTGCTTTTCCATGATGCAATTTTTTCTTTGTTCAACTTAGGCACATCTCTTTTTCTCATATTGTGATCTTTAGCTTCAGTCTTTAAACTCCCTTTCTAAGCACACAAGCTCTGATACCAATTGTTAGAATAACTAAGAGGGGGGTGAATTGAGTGGTGGTGCAGGAGCACCAAGGCCATGAAGGCACACCAGGGTCACTATGGATCCTAGGAAGATGAAGTCACAACCATCAAGGGTCATTTGGAAATTTAATAGACCATGATTGGTCATTTAATAATGTTTAATGATATTTTGTAATGTTGTAATCATTTGGTAATATAATCATGAACCAAAGTTATGTAAAGCCATTAATTGGAATAAGGGTTAGTCAAGCCCTAAGACATTAGGATTTAATCCTAAAAGGGCCTTTAGAAAGTATTTTAATAATAAAAATGCAAAGGAGGATGTAATAGTCAAGTTGACAAGGGTAGTTGTCAACTTGCCAACTTTTTAAAGTTGTAATTAGTGTAACAGTTGGTTTTGGGACTATTGTAGGTAGTTTGGAAGTTAGTTATAGGTGGTTGGTCATTTTCCTTCATTGAAAAAAAGTTAAATATGTTTTAAACAATCCAATGAAGGTGTGGAAGTCGATGTAATAGGTTTGGAGATCAATGAAGTTGTTTTTCTGCATTTTCCATGTTTTGAGAGTTATAATAGGTCTCGGTGCAGAGCCCATAGAATTCATTTGCACCATTGTATTTCCTTTATTTTGAAGTATGTTTTACAAAACTTAACTACGCAGCTTCTGACTGAAGCGATTTCAAAAATATATTCGGGGTCAAAAGTTATGAGATACAAAGTAGATGTATCTCAAAACTATTTTCTTTCTGTCAGTCTGCACGTTCAATAGGTTTAAAATTTGGGGTATCAAATGAAGCTTTAGAACCCTAATATTTTTTTTGGTTATAGGTTTTTATGTTACCAAAAACTTTCTTTCTTTCCAGAAAAATTCATCTTGTCATCTTGAAGGTTAAATCAATCCATCTCATAAAACTGTCCTGAGATAGAAGGAAATTAGCATAGGTTGCATTTACCATGGTTGGAGTGTTGTTTTCATGGTGTTGAGCATTCCTTGGGATGGGATTTAGAAACCTATTAGATGTTAGGACTCTTGATTCCATATTCAAGGAATCCTCTGCATCAATTGGTATCAGAGCAAGGAAGTAGATCCTTGCAAGTTGAAGATTGAAGATGGCTTTGACAAGAAGTGAAAGAGAATTGGTCAAGGCATTGAGAGAATGCTTTGATGATGGAAAGAAACAGAGAGAAAAAGAAAGGATGAAAAGAGAAGAAATGAGAAGGAAGAAGAAAGAAGAAGAGGAAATTCTAAGAAGCATTGGAGAAACTTTGGAAAAGCATCAAAAGAAGCTGGAGTGGATTGCATCACTCCTTGAACAAGCATCAGATGAAGAAGAGTAGTAGATTGCACATGAAGAAGTGGATGAACCTAAGGGAAAAGAGGTTCTACAATATGAATCAGAGGTTGAAGTTGAAGTTGTTGATGGTTGCAGCAATGGATCAAGTCTTGAGGGGCTTGAATCTGATGAAATTCTTTAGTTGGGGGCAGCACAATGTCCTTTAGTGATGGAAGAAGACAAACAGCATGGTAGCATGGCTAGAGAGGAAACCAAGATGACTAGTGAGTTGTTGGTATGCCTAGGTGAATGGCATGATGGTGAAGACCAACAAGAGAGGGTAGTAGGTGAGGAAGAACCTAACTGTGGGGTCATTGGTGAGACTCACAAGGTAGTCATGAATGCTAAAGAAGACTTGAAATGCCAAGAGGAGAGGCATGTGATCCAAGATGCATTGGTATCAATGGGAAGAGACTTCAAGTTTGAGGACAATGAAGAGTTGCAGATAGTAGTAGTGGTCTCAAGGCATGAGACTAAGGATGAAGTGCATATTTTTAACCAGTTGGTGGTCTACATTTTTCCCATGGGAGGAAAATCAAGAATGAAGATATAGGAGTGCATGATGAAGAAACAACAAGAGAAGATGTCATGGATCATTAATGAGGATCTTTTCAAACCAAAGGTCAAAATCAAATGGTTTTGTTTGCTGACATTGTTTTATTTGCAAGTTTCCAAGAGGACTTTGAAAATTTTCAAAGTTGAGGAGTATGGTGCAGGAGCACCAAGGCCATGAAGGCACACCAGGGTCACTATGAATCCTAGGAAGATGAAGTCATGACCATCAAGGGTCATTTGGAAATTTAATAGACCATGATTGGTCATTTAATGATGTTTAATAATATTTTGTAATGTTGTGATCATTTGGTAATATGATCATGAACCAAAGTTATGTAAAGCCATTAATTGGCATAAGGGTTAGTCAAGCCCTAAGACATTAGGATTGAATCCTAAAAGGGCCTTTAGAAAGTATTTTAATAATAAAAATTCAAAGGAGGATGTAATAGTCGAGTTGACAAGGGTAGTTGTCAACTTGACAACTTTTTAAAGTTGTAATTAGTGTAACAATCGGTTTTGGGACTGTTGTAGGTAGTTTGGAAGTTAGTTATAGGTGGTTGGTCATTTTCCTTCATTGAAAACAAGTTTAATCTATTGCAAACAATCCAATGAAGGTGTGGAAGTTGTTAGAGTAGTTATATAATAGCTAATAATTAAATCATTTAATTATTAGTTTGCTATAGTCTATGCTTAAGTTTCACTTAGGCAGCGCTTATAATTCTTTAGGGTTTTCCTTTAGGGTTTCAGTATCCTTTATAAAGATTCACCACTTTGTATTTCATTAAGGAGGTTGTATTCATTTTTTTTGTTGATAATATAGAAGTCTTATTCTGTCAACATGAATATCTCATCTCTGGCTTTTTGGCCGCCATAGCTCTGTTCTTCTGTCTTTGTCTCAGCTTCTTCTTTGTAACAGTTATGCATGCAGGTGATCTTGGGAGGATTTGAATTTGTCAAATCCAACATGGTATCAGAGCTCTCTTGTTGTTCGTTGTTCGAGTTTCATTGAAGCGTGCCAGAAGTAGAAGGTTTCCAAGGGTTTCAGAGGTTTTTTATGTATTTTTTATTTTGGGTTTTGTTTCTGGTCACTTTGAGCTCAAACAGATATTTCCATTGAGCTCAGAGCACCCAAAAACCCCAGAATACATATAAAACTTGTCCATTTTGGACATCTGGACTCTGGAGGCAAAAAAAATTTGGTTTCTATGTCGTACGACACAGAAACCGAGGCAAAAATTCAAAAAAACCTGTTTTCTTAAAGGTTTTTGTTTTATTTAAAGCGCAGCCCTTGTTTTGAAAAGGCACCGCCTAGCGGCCACCCAGGTGCCTCCTGCCGCCCGCGCGTAGACAACCCGCCGCTCCGTGGCCCCCGGCCTTCCCGCCGCTTTAGTCTCCACTACCTCCCAGCCTCCGCTGCCCTTTGCAGCCCCACCGCCCTCCCTGGCCCCTGCCGCCGGTTTTCTCTGTGGCCCTTGTCGCCATTCTGCACTGCGCCACCCACAGCGGCCGCCGGCCCCTCCCCGCTCCGCTCGCAGCCACGCACCGCCCGAGAACTACCCGACGGTCCTTTGCTGCCCCCGCGGGCCTATTCTACTGGCTGCCGGTCATATGGTAGACCAGGGGCTGCGGCCCAACCCCTGGCGTGCGCCATGTGCCCGGGGGCCCATTTTTTTAGCCCCTGGGGCTTAAAACCAGGTCTGTTGGGCATTTTTGAGCCCTTTTCACCTTTTTCGCTCTATCTGGAGCATACGGAGGCCTTTTTTGGACTTCGTTATATCATCGGAAAGGTCCTTCCGAGATCTTTCCGACTATGGTGATTAGGATTTTTGGGTCTACTGTTTCAATAACATTTTTTTTTGTTGAAGTCTGATGTCTTTTTTTGCCTTCTGGGAGTCATATCTGGCTCATCCGGACTCCGTTTTTGGCAAACGAGATATCGTCGAAAAGCTGGTTCAGTGTACTATTCAGTTGCAGGGTTTTTTTCAGATTCTGCTCTAGGTTTTCTCTCCTCCGAGTTTGGCAGTTTAAGCCCTCTGGTGGATTGCTTGGTTCTACAGGTCCTGAGATCTCTTCTTTTGATTTCATAGCTCACTCTTCTTTCTGATTTCTGAGCTTGTATGTTTCTTCTGATGCATCATTTTCTGTAAACACACTGAGATAAAGTGCCTACTTTTGTATATCTGGGATCTTGTACACCTTGTATGGTTGATGTACTCGCACTCTTTTATAAAGTGTCATGGGGGGTTATGATGCTTTTGCCGTTTTAGGTGCATCCACCTTTGTCAAATAAGCGTACCTTCCATGAATTTAGCCCATGCTGTGTGTCGATGACACCGCCCTTTATCCTGTGCATGTACTTCTGTTGCACTATTGGTGTTCCTGGTTCTTCTTCTGCAGATGTTTTTGGCATTGCATTTCAATGTTCCTGTCACCTCTCCTAGTTCAGCATTATGGGGGGGTTCACCTGTTGGTTCTATTGCTTCCTGGTTCGATTGATCAGCTCTTCAGACATTGTCTTCTCTACCTGGTCATGCACTTCAGTGGGGG
>MU223792.1:860530-879085 GCA_018584345.1 Thuja plicata
ATTGATCAGCTCTTCAGACATTGTCTTCTCTACCTGGTCATGCACTTCAGTGGGGGTTCCAGCAGTCTCTTCTGACAGAGTTTACAGCTTCATGCTTCAGAGATGCTTCTTGCTCATTCTTGTTCCTTTCTCTGGGACATCTTTTCCCTAGATTGAAGGCTTAGTTTCCTTCATCTAGTTTTCTTTCTTTTTTTGGGTACCTGATCAGGCCTTGTTGTCGGGACCCATCTTTCCTTCTTTCTGCAGTAGTTTAGCTATTTTTCTTCTCCCTAAGTTACACTTAAGGGGGGGTGTTAGAGTAGTTATATAATAGCTAATAATTAAATCATTTAATTATTAGTCTGTTATACTCTATGCTTAAGTTTCACTTAGGTAGCGCTTATAATTCTTTAGGGTTTTCCTTTAGGGTTTCGGTATCCTTTTATAAGGATTCACCGCTTTGTATTTCATTAAGGAGGTTGTATTCATTTTTTTTGTTGATAATATAGAAGTCTTATTCTGTCAACATGAATATCTCATCTCTGGCTTTTTGGCTGCCATAGCTCTGTTCTTCTATCTTTGTCTCAGCTTCTTCTTTGTAACAGTTATGCATGCAGGTGATCTTGGGAGGATTTGCATTTGTCAAATCCAACAGAAGTCAATGTAATAGGTTTGGAGATCAATGAAGTTGTTTTTCTGCATTTTTCATGTTTTGACAGTTATAATAGGTCTCGATGCAAAGACCATAGAATTCATTTGCACTATTGGATTTCCTTTATTTTGAAGTATGTTTTACAAACCCTAATTACATAGCTTTTGATTAAAGCAATTTCAAAAATATAGTCGGGGTCAAAATTTATTAGATACAGAGTAGATGTATATCAAAACTATTTTCTTTCTCTCAATCTGCACGTTTAGTAGGTTTACAATTTGGGGTATCAAATGAAGCTTTAGAACCCTAATATTTTTTGTGGTTATAGTTTTTTATGTTACCAAAAACTTTCTTTCTTTCCAAAAAAATTTATCTTGTCATCTTGAAGGTTAAATCAATCCATCTCATAAAACTGTCCTGAGATAGAAGGAAATTAGTATAGGTTGCATTTACCATGGTTGGAATGTTGTTTTCATGGTGTTGAGCATTCCTTGGGATGAGATTTAGAAACCTATTAGATGTTAGTACTCTTGATTCCACATTCAAGGAATCCTCTGCATCAATTGGTATCAGAGCAAGGAAGTAGATCCTTGCAAGTTAAAGATTGAAGATGGCTTTGACAAGAAGTGAAAGAGAATTGGTCAAGGCATTGAGAGAATACGTCGATGATGGAAAGAAACAAAGAGAAAAAGAAAGGATGAAAAGAGAAGAAATGAGAAGGAAGAAGAAAGAATAAGAGGAAATGCTAAGAAGCATTGGAGAGACTTTGGAAAAGCATCAAAAGAAGCTGGAGTGGATTGCATCACTCCTTGAACAAGCATCAAATGAAGAAGAGCAGTAGATTGCACATGAAGAAGTGGATGAACCTAAGGGAAAAGAGGTTTGACGATTTGAATCAGAGGTTGAAGTTGATGTTGTTGATGGTTGCAGCAATGGATCAAGTCTTGAGGGGCTTGAATCTGATGAAATTCTTTAGTTGGGGGCAGCACAATGTCCTTTGGTGATGGAAGAAGAAAAATAGCATGGTAGGATGGCTAGAGAGGAACCAAGATGACTAGTGAGTTTTTGGTATGCTTAGGTGAATGGCATGATGATGAAGACCAACAAGAGAGGGAAGTAGGTGAGGAATAACCTAACTTTGGGGTCATTGGTGAGACTCGCAAGGTAGTCATGAATGCTAAAGAAGACTTGAAATGCCAAGAGGAGAGGAATGTGATCCAAGATGCATTGGTATTAATGGGAAGAGACTTTAATTTTGAGGACAATGAAGAGTTGCAGATAGCAGTAGTGGTCTCAAGGCATGAGACTAAGGATGAAGTGCATATTTTTTACCAGTTGGTGGTCTACATTTTTCCCATGGGAGGAAAATCAAGACTTAAGATGTAGGAGTGCATGATGAGGCAACAACAAGAGAAGATGTCATGGATCATTAATGATGATATTTTCAAACCAAATGTCAAAATCAAATGGTTTTGTTTGCTGACATTGTTTTATTTGCAGGTTTCCAAGAGGACTTGGAAAATTTTCAAAGTTGAGGAGTATGGTGCAAGAGCACCAAGGCCATGAAGGCACACCAGGGTCACTATGGATCCTAGGAAGATGAAGTCATGACCATCAAGGGTCATTTGGAAATATAATAGACCATGATTGGTCATTTAATGATGTTTAATAATATTTTGTAATGTTGTGATCATTTGGTAATATGATCATGAACCAAAGTTATGTAAAGCCATTAATTGGCATAAGGGTTAGTCAAGCCCTAAGACTTTAGGATTGAATCCTAAAAGGGCCTTTAGAAAGTATTTTAATAATAAAAATGCAAAGGAGGATGTAATAGTCAAGTTGACAAGGGTAGTTGTCAACTTGACAACTTTTTAAAGTTGTAATTAGTGTAACAGTCAGTTTTAAGACTGTTGTAGGTAGTTTGAAAGTTAGTTATAGGTGGTTGGTCATTTTCCTTCATTGAAAACAAGTTTGATATATTGTAAACAATCTAATGAAGGTGTGGAAGTCGATGTAATAGGTTTGGAGATCAATGAAGTTGTTTTTCTACATTTTCCATGTTTTGACAGTTATAATAGGTCTTGATGCAGAGACCATAGAATTTGTTTGCACCATTGGATTTCCTTTATTTTGAATTATGTTTTACAAAACCTAATTACGTAGCTTCTGACTGAAGCGATTTCAAAAATATAGTCGGGGTCAAAAGTTATTAGATACAAAGTAGATGTATATCAAAACCGTTTTCTTTCTCTCAGTCTGCACGTTTAGTAGGTTTACAATTTGGGGTATCAAATGAAGCTTTAGAACCCTAATATTTTTTGTGGTTATAGTTTTTTATGTTACCAAAAACTTTCTTTCTTTCCAGAAAAAATCATCTTGTCATCTTGAAGGTTAAATCAATCCATCTCATAAAACTGTCCTGAGATAGAAGGAAATTAGCATAGGTTGCATTTACCATGGTTGGAGTGTTGTTTTCATGGTGTTGAGAATTCCTTGGGATGGGATTTAGAAACCTATTAGATTTTAGGACTCTTGATTCCACATTCAAGGAATCCTTTGCATCAAGTGGCCTAAAAAATCAATCCAATAAATCAACTCAAAACTTTATACCACAAATATAAACCTCTATTTATCTTCAGTCCTACAAGATGTATGCCTTGTGTTAAAATAACATGTATATAATGCTCGGTGCTTATACTTTTTATTATTTCCTTAAGATTTACTGAATAGAAGTCTATCTTATCTTAACCTTTACCGAAATACAATAAATGACTTAGTGTTTACCGATAAATCATGTTTTAGTAATGTGTAAAGAAAAACATCAAAGAAATGAACCATATACACATTTGACACATGTATTTTTAACTTGGAAACCCTATTAGGGGAAAAACCACTTGGGACCAGAAACCCAAAATTTTTGCTCTTCTGAAGTGAGCTCGGTGAAGAGC
Organism: Thuja plicata; assembly: GCA_018584345.1. Classification (NCBI taxonomy): domain Eukaryota; kingdom Viridiplantae; phylum Streptophyta; class Pinopsida; order Cupressales; family Cupressaceae; genus Thuja; species Thuja plicata. The sequence continues at coordinate 864,113 of MU223792.1, forward strand.
CAACACTATGAAAGGTTACAAACACACTATTAAGTGCGACCTTATTAGAGGATTTAAAACTAACAGTTGGTCACTTGATATCTAGCATTCACTATGCTATCTTCATGAGAAACCTTTTGATACTCCTCGGGATGTATCTCAATAGATAAAGGATGGTTAAATCCCACTATGTTAAGAGATTTTCTAAATCAATGGTTAAATTGAAACAATATATGATTTGTTCATAAATACAACTTAATCTTGCATATTTTCAGATCTATTGTAAGCTCATAATACCTTTCTGATCAATGTTCTCTTCAATTCCTTTGCTCCAGTTCTTTATGCTCAGTGAATGTTGTTGCTTCTCTGTTTCTTGGTGTCTGCTGAATTCTTATCTCTATTCTTTAGCCTGTATGATTAGGTCAATATGAAGACTTCTATCTTTACCAGAAATCTCTTAAGCATTCTTCTCTTTTCATAATGATTATCTTGTCTCTTTTATAGAAGTGATTTCACCTTTTCTAAGGCCTTTTCTTTCTTGTTCTTGATGTGATCCAAAAATATTTCCATTATTTCTTTAAAGCTTGCTTTAGTTTTATCCCATAGATTTCTTCTTGACAACTGGAATAAAACATGCTTTAAATCTCCTTCTTATCTATAGATTTTAACTGGTCGATGAAAACAAAGTAATCAATTAGTTAACTCTATATTTAGCTTCTGCCAGCTAAGTCTTTTGTCATTTCTGAACTTCAGTTCTGAACGGTGTGTAAATTCTTGTTTTCTCAGTCTTGACTTCAGTTATCCTCATGCATCTCTGTCTATCGGGTTTGTTTGTCCATCGGGAAACACTATGACCTTTAGTTCTACTCAGGTGTCACATTGGTTTTGCTCGGTAATGCTTGCTCGGGTATCTTTCTTGGTTTACACTATGACTCTTCTCAAGGTTCTCTATCCGTCAGTGTGCACTGTTCGTCAGCATTTGTTGTCACTTGGTGTATACTGAACTTTTATGCATTACTAATAACATAACCTTTATCTCTTTGATTCTTTGATAATATGTATATGACCAATCAGAGTATATAAAGTTGACATCAATGACAATACAATACATTAACTAATTTAATGTCTTGCATTAACTTTATGTAGCTCGATGATCATCAATTTAACATCTTCAAACATTCAATCAGTTATAGTTCATTAGGCAGGGCCCCCTTCGCTGTGGTGGCACCGCCCTACGACCCTGCCACAATTTTTGGCACTGCCACTTTTGTGATGACAGTTGTGGTGGCTACATCCACCATGAGGGGAGGGGGGTGTTCTTCAGCCCGCCTCCACCCACGGTGGAAACAAAATTGTTTTAAATATTTTTTATAAAATTAATTTTTAAAAAAATTATTTTAATTTATTTATTATTTTAATAGTAGTGTTAAAAAAGAATAATTTATTATTTTAATAGTAGTGTTAAAAAAGAATAATTTATTATTATAGTAATTTATATATAATTTTTAGTTTTAAAATAGTGATGAAAATAGTTACATAGGTTGCATTTTATTTAACCTTAACAAACATTAACACACGCACACATGCACACACACACACACACAAATGTTCATATGAAGCTTTGTTTTAATATTATAATACTTTCTATTTTTATTTTTTTTAAATAAGGATAACGATATGTATTCCTTATATATATCTGAACTTGTAAAGACTACTAATGGAAAATTAGATTGAAGTAGGATTGTTTTCTAACCTAAAATTTAAAATATTTTGAATTGAAAATGCATACTTATATTCTGAATGTACACTACTACGTTTGAGGCCACATTTCGATGACTATCTGTTGAGTATTCGATGCCTATGTGTTGGTTATCCGACAGAAGACACCATCGGAGTTATTTCGTCACAAATTTCTACAAAGATAGTAACCGTCTCTATTCCGACATCCCTTATCATCAGAAATTAGCACAAAAAAACATAATTTATATGAAACTTTCCAACGCTATACCTGTTAGAAAATTATCCTTCTGATGGTTATCCAGTTATATTTCTGACGGTAGTCCCATCATTACTATAGCATCTTCATCATACAATAGCATCGAAAAAGGATATGCCCGATGGCTGTCTAGAGAACTTTCTGATGGCATGCTTGTCATTAGTATAGCATCACCATTGAAAAGGGTATTGGAATGTTAGATATACTAACGGTGCTCTAGAGACAGTTCTGACAGAGTCACCATCGTTAGTATAGCATCTCCATCAGAACAATTATCAGAGGTGTCAAAATAATGACAGGTAGGTGTGCTAAAGATAACAAAGCTCAAGAGACCATTATAGTTGGTCTCTATCTTTGGTCCATATTATTGACAAAATGGTTTACCTTTCATTAGCTCATCAAATATGGAAATTTGAAAGAATTTAATAGAATATTTTAATGATAACATATATTATTTAAGTTGACATTACACAAATTTATCTACTTCACGCACTTGTCGACTACGAGGACAACGATAATGAAGCATCTCCCATGGCCTTCATTACTTAGGACACGCACAGAATGCTTATTTATCTCTAACTTCACAATCGACAAGTGTGGGAAATAAATAAATTTGTGTTGTGTCAAACTAAAATAATGTACGTTATACATTAAAATATTATCTATTAAATTCTTTCAGATCACCGCATTTGATGAGCTAACAAAAGGTAAAATGTTTCCTCAATCATATGGACCAAAGATGGAGACCAACTATTATGGTCTCTTGAGCTTTACTATCTTTAGTCCTAGCTACTGGGTAAGGCCTGGAAGACTTGTACCTTCTGATCGTTGTGAATAATCACTGAAACAATTGAAATTTTAAGCTTCTCTTTGTTTCGAGAATAGTTGAACATTCTCTACTTAATAGAGCCAACCACGTGAAGGTGGAAGCTCAACTGGCCCCTCCTAGGAGCTTCTTATGACCCCTTACGACACTTTAAGATCTCTAAGATATATTCTTAGGGGTTGTAAAGGGTCATAAAGAGTCATAAGGGGTCCTGGGACACAACGACTAAGAAACTTAAATGCAGGGACCATGGTCACAATTCATTGAAGACAAATTATAATTGAGTGGTATACCCATACAATGCAACACAACCACTACTCCTCTAGTTCTAAGTTGACACTCTAGGGTCCAAAAACCATAGATAAGGATGATTTTTGGATCCTACAATGTCAACTTCAAACTGGAGGAGTAGTGGTTGCATTGCATCGTCTAGGTATACCACTCAATTATGTTGTGTCTCCAAAGAATTGTGACCATGATGCCTACATTTATGTTTCTCAGTTGTTGTGAGATTAAAATTCTTCTAAGGAACATGTTGTTCTATGTGGAACTGCATACGATCATCAACAAGCAAAAGGTGTTTTCTGGTACAAAAGACTTAGCAGCCTCTAAGGCCTTTTGCTTGAATGCAATATACTCCTAACGTACTTCATGGAAACATTTTGCATCAAGAATATAGGGAAATGTAAACCAAGATTCATATAGAGAAAGGTGTCTCTTGGAAAATGGTTGATGGTGATTGATGAAAAAGATTTGAAAATTATACTTGATCCAATTCAAATTGGTGCAACATTTTCAAATCTTCTTCTTAATAATCATCAAATGAACATTTTAAAATATTCTTCTTCATAATCATCATAAAATGAACATTTTCAAATCTTCTTCATCATAATCATCATCTATTAAACTTAGAGCCTTGCATTTTTGCTTGGTATCGATGAAGAAATGGTTCCCTTAAAGATACAAAAGGTCACAGGCACTTATTCATCGCTAGAACATTCTGTACCTTTAAGGAAAATCAATTCTTTGTGAGAAAAAAAGATAGATGATCAAACTCATTTTTATTTTATCTCATGAAATCAGTTCTCCAAAGGGCATAGCTCTGTGCACGGAAGTTGACCCCATTCCTTGGAAGCCGAATGTCATGAAAAGTGGTACATACAACACATACCAAGAATTCATAGGTATGTCCTTTTCTATGTAGAAAACATCTTCTTTCTATCATGAAATGAAATCTTTGCATAGTTTTTGGTCGACTTTGATTTTGTCGTGACCTTAATGTTTGAACCCACATTTTTTTTTTACAAATTTGTTTCTTTTTTTACAATGTGTTGTTAGTAATAACTGAGAGGGGGGGTGAATTAGTGGCCTAAAAAATATTCCAATAATCAACCCTTAAAAATTAGTACCATAAATTTATACCTCTAGTTATCTTCAGTCCTATAAGATGAATGTCTCCAAATACTTATATCAATTTACTACTCCTCAGAATGCTTTGTAAAACCTTTTGATTGTAGATTTATCGATTAGCAATCTATTAATTTACCGAAAGACAGTAAATTATCTAGAGTATACCAATCAATCCAATTAAGTTAAGTGTAATGAAAAACACTAAAGTAATGACTCATAAACACATTGACACATGGTTTTTAACGTGGAAACCCTATTAAAGGAAAAACCACTTGGGACCGGTAACCCAAAATTTTCACTCTTCTAAAGTGAGCTCGGTGAACAGCCAACCCTGTTAAAGGTTACAAACACACTATTAGGTGCGACCTTGTTAGAGTATTTAAAAGTTTAGTCTGTCACTTGATATTGGGCACCTGTATGCTACCATCCTTGTTCAAACACTCACTTGGCCTATCAATAGGTATCTGACATCTCATGCTATCTTCATGATCAAACTTTTTGATACTCCATTAGATGTATCTCAATATGGAAAGGATCTTTAAATCCTGCTTAGTTAAGAGACTTTCTGAATCAATGGTTAAACTAAAACAATATGATCTGTTCACATATACAACTATACTTGCAGATTTTCAAATCTATTGTAATCTCAAAAATTATTCTAATCAATATAACTCTATTTATACCTTCTCTCCACTTTGATTCTGCTCATTGATGATGTGCTTTGTTGCTCAGTGTCTGCAGAATTATTTAGCTCTTTCCTCAGCTTATTGATCAACACTGTATGAAGTTTCTCTTCATCAATTTCTCTTTAGAATCCTCTTTTCTCTTTCTCCCCACACCAATTTTTAATGAATTGAGTTGTCTCTTAAATAGACATGATATCACCATTGTTAGGTTCTTGATCTTGGCATGATCCACAATTCTCGCCAATCAGATTTAAAGCAAAACTCCTATTTTATCTCGCTGAGATATTTTTTCCAACTGGACAAATCAACTTTAAATCAGTTACTTATCTCTGGCTTATCTTGTCGATGAAAATAATGATAACTACCAGTTAACTCTATATTTAGCTCTACCAGCTAGGTATTTTGTCATTTGTGAATTCAAGTTAATTTTGGTTTAACTCTGATAGCGTCGGTCAACACTCCAGTTCTCCTTGGGCTTCTCCATTGGTTTACATTATGTTTCTGGCCATCGGGTTTTCTTGTGATTTTTCTTTTTGGTAATGCTTGTCAACTTTCTTGTTCGGGCATCACTGTGACTTGGTTGTCAATGATCTCTATCCATTAGGTTCCACTTCCCATCGGTGTTTGTAGTCACAATGTGAATGCTTGTCTTTTATGCATTACACAAAGCACAATCTTTATCTCTTTGATCCTCTGAAGTATTTGAGACTTTGATTATAACTGATTAGATTATATCAAGTTGACATCAATGACAATACAATCCATTAACTAATTTAATGTCTTTCATTATCCTTCTGCATTTCAATTATCAACTTAACATCTTCAAACATTCAATCAATTACCCTTTAGCATTGATGGAAACATACTACATTATCATACTATACTATCACTAATACAATATGAAATATACAGTTTCATCAAGCTTTCCTAATGTAACTATTACAAATGTATGGCTCTCGATAAGCTCAAAAAATAGCTTAGATTTGTTTCATGCAGAGTGGTTGTCTTCAATCTTTAATCCCTTCACTAGATAGATGTATCATCTGATATCTTTGTTTTGATATGTGCTCTTCCTTGACTATTCCTCTTCTTGATAATCTTTTTTTCCTTTGATAGCATTCTTTCTCTTTGTCTGAACTCTCTCCCTTAGTTACTTCTCTCCCTTTGATGGATATTTCATATGTAATCAATTTCTCTCCCTTGGAATATTCATTAACTCTCCATTTCTGATTCTCAAGAAATTCTCTTCATGGATACTGATATAATCTCTCCTTTTATCATATCTCTCCTTTATGTGATATGGAGATCATCTCTCCCTTTGTATGATAAAAAAAATTTCTCCCTGATGATAATTCTCCCTTTTGTATGATAATGAGATATTTCTCTCCCTTTGACAACAATTCCAAACATAAATATTTCTCTTTATTTATCATCTATATCATGTTCCATTCCTTTGCATAATATACTCCTTGAATTTCCCTATCCACCAACAATACAACTTTCTGATTTTCGATGTAGATATGTACCTTGCAATGTACATATGTAGCTATTGTTGTTCATTTTAGTGTTTTCATCAACATGACTGATCTTCAGATGTGGTATAGGTTGATGCAACCTCCTAGTCAGATTAATCACCAATAGACAAGGGTTGAACCCCTAGTCTCTATCTTAGATACTCGAATGTATCCTTCAGTTATGGCTTGGTGAATATGTCAGCTAATTGTTCCTTTGATTGAACATATTATAGTGTCAGCTCTTTTTCTTTCACTTGTTCTCTCAAATAGCGATACTTTATAGAAATATACTTAGTCTTAGCATGCATGATTGGATTTTTTGAAATGTTTATTGCACTAGTATTATCACAATAGATAATTACTGGTTCAAGAATCTTCATATGCATACCTTCTGATAATTTTTTGATCCATGCAATATTTGAGAAATTTGTAGTAGCAGCCACATACTCTGCTTCTACAGTAGACTGAGAGATGCATCCTTGCTTCTTGCTTATCCATGTGACAAGTTTGTCACCGATTAAGAATGCTCCTCTAGTTGTGCTCTTACGGTCATCAATGTTTCCAGCCCAATCAACATATGTATAGACTTGTAGCTCAAGTTTTCCTTCTCTTTTGTACCATAAGCCATAGTCCTCAGTGTTCTTCAGATATCTCAAAATTCTTTTGACAACAGTCATATGTGATTCTTTGGGATTAGCAGAGAATCTTACAACTATCCCCACTGCATGTGCTATATCTGGTCTAGTGTGAACAACATACATTAATTTTATAATCATTGATCTATATAAGGTATGATTTACCTCATTTGTCTTGTCTTCCTTTGTCAGCTTGCATCCAGTAGCCATAGATGTTCCAACTGGTTTGGAATCTTCCATCTTGAATATCTTTAGCACTTTCTTGATGTATTTGGACTAAGTGATGTATATGCCTGCATCTTGTTGAAGAATATGTAGACCAAGAAATAATTTGATCTCTCCAAACATAGACATTTCAAATTCCTTGCACATTTCATCATCAAAGGATTTGCATAACAATTTATTTCCCCCAAAAATGATATCATCAACAAAAATTTCAGCAATCAGAATATTACCATCGGTATCTTCTTTTAAGTACAGATTGCTATTTTCACTTGTTCTAACAAATTTTATGCTAATGAGATATGAGTGAAGTCTTTCATACCAGGCTCTCGATGCCTGTTTCAATCCATACAAGCCTTTCTATAGTCTACATACCATGTTTTTCTTATTTGGATTAACAAACCCTTCTGGTTGTTCAATGTATACCTCTTCCTCTAGTATTCCATTTAGGAATGCAGATTTGACATCCATTTGGTATACCTTGAATCCTTTGAATGCAACATAAGCAAGTAAGATTCTAACTCCTTCTAGTCTAGAAATAGGTGCAAAGGTTTCACCATAATCAATACCTTCTTCTTGTGCATATCCCTTGCATACTAATCTTGCTTTGTCTCTAGTGACTTCTCCATTCTCATTCAACTTGTTTCTTAATATCCATTTGGTACTGATGATATTCTTGTCATCTAGTCTTGGTACTAGTGTCCATGTATTGTTCTTCTCAATCTTCTCGATCTCTCCATTCATAGCACTGACCCATTCTTCATTCTCAAGTGCACTGTAAACACATTTAGGCTCAAAATCACATAGTAAACATCTGGTGTTAATTGACTTACTTCTTGTTCTTGTTCCAGCCTTCTTGTCTCCTATGATTTGATTTTGTGGATGATTTCTTCTGACATACTTGGCAAGTTTTGGTTCAGCTCTGTGTTCATCATTCTGATTATCTTCTTCACCTTCATTTTCATCTCTATTGTATGGAACATCATCTTGAGTATTATCTTGATCATCGGTAATTGCAGCCTGATGCTCAGGTGCATTGTTCTGATGCTCAGGAGTGACACACTATTGCTTGGGTAGAGTGTCAGGTTTTGTATAAACAAACCTGTTGTATTCGTTTGGTTCCTTTTTTCTTTCCTTATCATTATTTTCTACAAATTCATCTATTTTACATTTTCACTTTCATTGATTTTGTTAGATGACTTGTTAAGACATTTATTAGCGCTGATTTTGGTTGAATACCCTAGGAAGATACCTTCTTCACTTTTGCAGTCAATTTTTCCATTTCTATCATCCTTCAATATATAACATTGACTACCAAAGATTTGGAAGTAACTTACATTGGGTGTATTACCATACCAAATCTCATATGGTGTCTTCTTTTTGTCCTTCAATTGTACTATGTTTAGTGTATAGACAATAGTACTGACAGCTTCCCTCCAAAATGTTTGAGTGATGCTTTTCTCAATCATCAATGTTCTTGCACAATCAATAATTGATCTGTTTCTCCTCTCAGTAATTCCATTTTGTTGTGGTGTCCTTGGTGCAAAAACCTGTCTTTTAAATCCATGCTCATTGCAATAGTCAGTGAATTCTTCTGAAGTAAATTCCCCTCCTCTATCTGACCTTAAGAATTTCAATTTATTTTCACTTTGTTTTTCTACCATTTCTTTGTACCATTTAAACATCTTAAATGCTTTTGATTTATCTTTTAAAAACATGATTGTCATCATTCTAGAGAAATCATCAACAAAGAGAATTAAATACCTATCTCCATAGTATCTCTTTGTCCTCATTGGTCCACATAGATCTGTATGGACTAATTCTATAATTACAGTAGATGTATAGGTTTTTCTCTTGAAACTAGTCTTTGTTATTACCTTTTTGACAACTCTTGCACATGATATACTCGGGCTTAGTCATCTTTGGTAAGCCTCTGACATTCCTTTTGTTGCTTATCTTTATCATATTGTCAAAGTTCACATGACACAATATTTTGTGCCACAACCATAATTCTTCGTTTCTAGCCATCAAACAAGTGGTGTTAGTGTCATCAAGATAGAAAAGATTACCTTTTGTCTACTCACCGGTACCAATCAACCTTCCTGGTTCATTGAAGATCTTTGCCTTATTATTTTCAAATGCTACTCTATGACTTGAATTGTTCAATTGAGAAACACTTAACGGATTGTAATTCAGTTCTTTAACCCAGTAAGCATTTTCACATTTAATCAGGTTATTCAGCATTATGGTTCCTTTACCTTCAACCGGACAAGGTGTATCATTACCCATTCTTACTGAACCACCATTATAGTATTTAAAAGTCTCAAAAAAAAAAATTTCACCAATCATATGGTGAGTGCAGCCACTATCTATGATCCAGACATCATTTTTACTAACTTTAGATATGAGTGTAGTTTCTATATACCTTTCTTCATCTTCATCTGAATCATCCTTCATGGCTACAAATTCCATCTCGATGTATTCTTCTAATTCGGTGTCAGTATCATCAACTCTGCTCTCAGCTAGGTAACAAGCTTTCTTCCCTTTGTTCTTGTAGTCTCGGGTATCTCTCTTGTCATATTGTTGGTTGCTCCGATATTCTCTATTATCACCTTTGTCAAACTTCTTCTCATAAGGTTTGTCATTTCCTCTGTCATCTTTTTGTTGGTTTGGACATCTTGTAGTAAAGTATCCAACCTCTTTACAATTGAAACATACAAGTGGCAATTTACCTTTGTATCTACCTTTGCCTCTCTGTAATATTCTAACCATAAGTGCTTCAATTTCATCAAGTCCTTAATCCTCATTATCACTGTCACTGTCATTTCTAATAGCATGTCTATGACTTGAGTTACTTATCTTTAGAGAAGATTTGAATGCATATTATATGGATGGTAAGACACTATCATCAAAGTTGTTCATCTCAAATAAAATTAGTTTACCAATCATATTATCTAGAGTAACTATATTTTTTGCAACTTATCTTATTTCTTGAATAGCAGAAACTCTAATAGCATAAACAAGAAATAAGGTTCTTAAGATTTTTCTTACCACTTTCTCTTCTTCAAGTACACCTCCAACTCCTTGGAAATAATTTACTACCTCTTTGATTCTACAACTATACTGAGTAATTTTTTCTCCTTCTTCATCCTTAGGTCATCAAACCTCCCTCTTAGGCTTTCTTCCTTTTCTCTGAGTACATTGACATCTTCTCCATGTACAAGCTTCAACTTATCCCACATTTTCTTTGCAAAGGTGCAGGTTTTGACATCTTCAAACTCAACATCAGAGAGTGATGATGCAAGTTCTATCATCATGCAGTTATGCTCATGCTTGACTCTTAATTTCTAAAGAGTATGAGGTACTGTAGGCAACACATATTCAGTATCTAAGTATTGAACAATATCATTTCCAATACATGATAGGTGGAGTCTTATTCTGCTTTTCCATGATCCAAAGTTGTCTTTATTCAACTTGGGCACATCTCATCTATTCGTCTTGTGATCTTTTTCTTGATTTTTTAAACTCCCTTTCTAAGCACACAAGCTCTAATACCAATTGTTAGCAATAACTGAGAGGGGGGGTGAATCAGTAGCCTCAAAAATATTCCAATAATCAACCCTTAAAAATTAGTACCACAAATTTATACCTCTAGTTATCTTCAGTCTTATAAGATGAATGCCTCTAAATACTTATATCAATTTACTACTCCTTGGAATTCTTTGTAAAACCATTCTTTTGTAGATTTACCGATTAGCAGTATGTCAATTTACCGATAAACAGTAAATTATCTAGAGTATACTGATCAATCTAATTAAGTTAAGTGTAATGAAAAACACTAAATTAATGACTCATAAACACATTGACACATGAATTTTTAACGTGGAAACCCTTTTAAGGGAAAAACCACTTGGGACCGGTAACCCAAAATTTTCACTCTTCTAAAGTGAGCTCGGTGAAGAGCCAACCCTGTTAAAGGTTACAAACACACTGTTAGGTGTGACCTTGTTAGAGGATTTTAAAGTTTATTCTGTCACTTGATATCAAGCATCGCTATGCTACCATCCTTGATCAAACACTCACTTGGCCTATCAATAGGTATCTGGCATCTCATGCTATCTTCATGATCAAAATTTTTGATAATCCATTGGATGTATCTCAATAGAAAGGATGTTTAAATCCCACTCGGTTAAGAGACTTTTTGAATCAATGGTTAAATTGAAATAGTATGATCTATTCACATATACAACTATACTTGCAGATTTTCAGATCTATTGTAATTTCACAAATTATTCTGATCATTATAACTCTGTTTATACCTTTTCTCCACTTTGATTCTGCTCAGTGATGTTGTGCTCTGTTGCTCGGTGTCTGCAGAATTATTTAGCTCTTTCCTCAGCTTGTTGATCAACACTGTATGAAGTTTCTCTTCATCAGTTTCTCTTTAGAATCATCTTTTCTCTTTCTCCCCACACCTATTCATAATGAATTGAGTTGTCTCTTAAATAGACATGATTTCTTCATTGTTAGGTTTTTGATCTTCTTGATCTTGGCATCATCCATAATTATTGCCAATTAGATTTAAAGCAAAACTCATGTTTTATCTCGCTGAGATCTTTTTTCTAACTGGACAAATCAACTTTAAATCAGTTACTTATCTCTGGCTTATCTTGTTGATGAAAATAATGATAACTACCAGTTAACTCTATATTTAGCTATGCCAGCTAGATATTTTATCATTTGTGAATTCAAGTTGATTTTGGTTTAACTCTCTGATAGCGATGGTCAACACTTTAGTTCTCCTCGGGCTTCTGTGTTGGTTTACAGTATGTTTCTGGCCATCGGGTTTGCTTGTGATTCTGCTCGTTGGTTTTCTTGCTCGGACATCACTATGACTTGGCTGTTAGTGATCTCTATCTATCAGTTTCCACTGACCATCGATGTTTGTAGTCACAATGTGAATGCTTGTCTTTTATGCATTACAGAAAGCATAATATTTATCTCTTTTATCCTCTGAATTATTTGACACTTTGATTATAACCGATTAGATTATATCAAGTTGACATAAATGACAATACAATCCATTAACTGATTTAATGTCTTGCATTATCCTTCTGCATTTCAGTTATCAACTTAACATCTTCAAACATTCAATCAGTTACATGTCATCATGCACATCATTATACAAAAATAAAAAAGGGTTTCTTCTATGCATGTTTTATCTCTATCTGTGAACCATAGCCTTTGTATTTTTAAAGATATATATCATTTTTGGGCTTCGAGGCTATGGTTTGGTATAAGAAACCCTTAGTGAATGAGTTTGGAATTGTCACATGTCATGACTTATGAGTGGATTGGTAAAAACTTCAACCTATTTTTTATTGTAGATATTCTGTATGTTTGACATGAGCCATGATTTTTCTTTCACTATCTTGGCATACTTGGGGTTTTAATTCTTCTAAACTTACCATGGTTTTAACGCTTCTAAACTTACCATTGTTTTAATGATTCTAAACTTACCATGGATCTTCATGCCTTATTATCAATATCATTTATGTTGGTCACTATCCAATGTTTTTTTAACAATGGCAAGGACAATCAAGTGTAAACAATACAGTGGTAAAGAAAGACATTGAGCAACACTATTAAGATGAGGAAGGTAGTAATTTTCAATATTGTCATGTATTTACAAATGATGTCATAGACAATCCCATGATCTCATAGAAAATAATACAAATACAGTGCTTTGAAAAGAGGAAAAAGAAGTGAATTTATCATATGAAATGATGGACACGGTCACCAAGATTGAAGTATATCTCAATTTTAAATAGGCAGGTCCATCATTTACATGAATACTAAGTTCAAATCTATGCCAATTCTATGAAGTAAGATAAAAATAGTAAACATATTCAAGTCATATTTAAAGCCAAAGATCATGAATTTTATCCAAAATGTGAGCAGCAATCAAGAGTGTATGTCATTAGAGTAACATTCAATGACACCCCATTGAGAGCATGGTCATGATAGTGTTGCTAAAAGACATCAAAGTGAAAGTCCAAAGGCAGTAGGGAAAAAATTATTTGTTAAAAGAAGAGGTAGTTTAGAAGTCAAGAAGTTTTGCTAAGACAATGTGTGTGATGAACTCAAACTAGTTAAAGGAAAACATGGAGGTCATCATGCATTTTTTCCAACAAAAGATATAATTTGTGAAATGAAAGATAACTTGGACTTTGATACATTAAAATGGCATTAGAGCTATTTTTATTTCTATCGTATGTATTTGGTGCTCAACATGTCCCAACGTTTTAGTATTATATAACATAGTGATGAAAAAACCATAGTGATAAAGAGAATTTTGTTAGAGCTCAAGGATCCTCATCAATCTATATATGAAATCAGTATTTTATCTTTTTTATGTAATGAGTTTCTTCAATGTGTATATCTAGGTATCATTATTCATTATTTAAGATCTTAAGTTGATATCATAAGCATTGCAACATATGGGATAGAATGGGCTCCAACAAGGGTTGAGCCTAGTATGTTGTTATTGGAACATTGTTGATCATGACAAGGTGTATAATCCCTATATAAAAAATGTCATTATAGTCCTATCAGGGAGACAAATATCATTCATAATGGTGAATCATCATGATTCAATGTTACAAACATGTATTTCCTCAATGGGAATATGATGACATGGGTGATGCAGTCACCGTATCATGGTTAACAAGGTTCTCATATGATCAACATTATCATACAAATGACAAACAAAGGGCAATCACAGTGAAATGAGATGAAGGGAAATGCTAAGCATGTTGTCAAATAACTAATCAAACAAAGCTAAATGACAATGCAAGAACAATGAATATTCCATGATCCAATATGCAAAATAGTCACCATGGTGTTTGAACATTTCACCATGTTTTGTCATAACATTATGAAGAGAGAAGACCACTGCATTGATATGGATAGCATAAAATCAGCAAAATGGTCACTATCAATACAAAGAGGATCATCAAAAATTGTAAAATTTAGTGAGTTTTGTAACTACAATGCCCACATTTAAGATACTAGATTGGACATTACACATCATTGTAACATGTTGGATAGAATAGGATCCAACAAGGTATGAGCCTAGTATGTTGTTATTGGAATATTGTTGATCATGGCAAGGTGTAAAATCCCTACATCAAACATGTAATTATAGTCCTATCAGAGAGACACATATCATTCATAACAATGAATCATCATGATTCACTGTTACAAACATGTATTTACTCAATGGACTATGATGACATTGGTGATGCAGTCACCATATCATGGTTAACAAGGTTCTCATATGATCAACATTATCATACAAATTGCAAACAAATGACAATCGCAGTGAAATGAGATAAAGGGAAATGCTAAGCATGTTGTCAAATGACAAAGATGTTGTCAAATGACAGAGATGTTGTCAATTAACTAATTAAATAGAGCTAAATGACAATGCAAGAATAATGAATATGCCATGATCCAATATGCATAATAGTCACCATGGTGTTTGAAAATTTCACCATGTTTTGTCATAACATTATGAAGAGAGAAGACCACTGCATTGATATGGATAACATAAAAACATAAAAATGGTCATTGTCATTACAAAGAGGATCATCAAAAATTGTAAAAGTCGGTGAATTTTGTAACTGCAATGCCCACATTTAAG
>MU223792.1:879404-907046 GCA_018584345.1 Thuja plicata
ACATACATATATATATATACATATATATATACATATATATATATAACATACCATTTTAACTAAACCAACAATTTAAGGTCCTCTTGTTATAATGTTTGTCTATAATATAAGAAGGAAATGAAATAACTTTAAACAATTTAGCTTGCCTTAATATTCAAATAATAATCATAACATTTTATTGCATACGTAAGCTTCTCTTCCTCAATTCTATATATTGTATTCATCTTGCCCCATCAATTCTTACACCTGCATAGATCTCTACACAACTCAATGCACAACCTAAGATCCCTCAAAATTGAGATTCATGAGGATAAATATTATCCATATTAATAACTTAGCTAGATAATTAAGAATGTAGATGCAAATGGAATATAAAAGAGGGGAACAATATATACAAAATTATGAAGAAGTGGAAAGTTCATGGATGACACAAAAGTGAAATACCTAAGGGCCTAACCTAATGCCTCGGGGGCTCATGAGTGATGGCCTTGCCTACGTAAATCATAGAGACATTTTATTTCAACATCGAGAGGAAGATATTATCAAAAAAATCAAGAAGGAAACTCTCACAATAATGGATGGAGAGGGAGAGACTATCAAAACAATAAATTCCCAAAAAAAAATTCTCTAAGGTACAATGCTATTGATGTGACAAGTTTGGTCACAAAGCAACAAATTGTCCTAATCAGAACAATCTTCAAGCATCTATTGTACAAGTAAAAGAAATATAATCTTAACACATTATATAATTTATGAATGCTCAATAGCACATAATTAAAGATGTTACATAAAAATCAGTCATTATCAATTAAGATGCATAGATGAAAATCATTTCTTTTTTTCTTTAAATTTCTCGATTTACAAAAATATTGAAGAGGAACATCGGTGTCATCATGATTATCTCCCCTCTCATTAGATATCAATGCATGCCTAGTTCTTTGTTGATGCAAAGGGGGTTCCTCAACAATAACAAATATAAGTGTTAAATTAAAAACATTTTATTATAATTTGTTACAAGTATTTCAGTACTTTAAAGAACATGACCATGGTGCTCTTTACCTGATCTAGCCACATCATCACCTTCTAGTTCATTTTCTCTGGCCTCAACCTCAACGTTCTCATGAACACCGGCCTCTACATCCTCTGCACCTGCAATACAAAATGTTACATTAATCAAAACACCTATTGCAATTAAATTTGTGTTACTACACCAATCAATTAAAGATGTTTAGTTGTATTAATAATTACATGTAAAATTTTGAATAGAAAATGTATACCTCTATCAGTGTGATGCACACCTGAAGCAGCTTCATCATGTGCAGGTGGTGTACCAGAATTGGCAAGTTGCATTCCAATTTCATATGCATTTTTATCATTGTTTTCTTACTTAAAATAAATATACTCACTTTATGTTGTAACTTAACATCAAATAAGCTAATTGGTAAATTATTCAATTTGAAAAATCATCATTTATCTTACTTACCATGATAGATCCATTAGTAGAACCTTGTGCACTCATTTAACATATTCATTCAACCACGTCTCTATAGCCTTGTTGGTAGCCAATTCTATTGTACTCTTCTGAGAGACTTATATTGAACTCCACGCCCTGCATTTTTGCTTGGTATCGTGATTTTTTATTTCATTTTTACATCAAAACAAAATTGATTGAAAATTATAAATATTTTTCATTTACTTAGACTTATATCTCATGCAACAAGTTTCAAATAACCAGTAGAGTCGAGCTTGTGTTGCCCATGCTTTTCTATTCTATCCTTTGTTACGTTTGATGTGTTAGGAAATCTATGAAAATTTTGAATTATGTTAGTTCATATAAATATAAAGAGTATTTAATACATAATTATATTCTTAACATTATCACATACTTTCTCTTTTTGTCTGGTGGTGTATTTCCTTTTTTCTTTCGCTTTTCTCCTTCACATCCAAAATAATATTTTGCCACTCTAAATCAGGAATGCAGGGGGGACGCTTGTACTTTGGGTTTTTTGTTAATATACTCCTGTATTGGTCCCTAATATACTTAAAAATTAACCCGACTTTCTCAAGGAGCCTATTTTTCTCAAATGCATGAGGTCAAAATAACTTTGTCATACTCTCTATGAGATCATCCTTTAACTTTTTATCTTGGACATTTCACCTTTTAAGAAAAAAACACTATTAAATTCGTAAATGAAGTGAACTTACCTTTAATATAGTTCAAGAAATGGATGAAAGGAAAGCTATCCTAGCAATGATATGAAATCAAAATAGTGGATTGGGGGTTTAGTTTGGATATGTTCCACCATTTACTGAGGGTGGGTCCGAATATCCGCAAACACTCATCATTAAGATTATTATAAAAAACATCATTCCCTGCAAAATAATCATGGGATCATTAGTTGAAGGATATAATAGTATAAAATAAGAAGACATGAGATGTAAGCTTCTCATATTTAATGCAATGTGTAATTAATATACGAATTTATATTAAAATAAAGGTCCAATCTTTAAAGTACCTAGAAGTTTGGATACTTTCAAGGGAACTCCTTCTTCGTTGCTCACAAGAAACATGCAATCATTCACCATTCCTATACTAAGAATATGAGTACATCCAGGAAATTACTCATTATGTGATGCATCTCCTATTGCATAAATTGAAACCATTACGAAGCGCCCCCCAAGAAAGAATTCTTAAAGGGAAATAAACATATAAATAATGAGAGAGAAAATGAAATTTGTGTGCCAGTAGGTGGTGCCATGGCATTTGTGGCCATGTTGCATGTTTCTGACATTGTAGGTAGTAGTACATCTGGGCATGTCCTTGTCTGAGGCGGCAATAAAATATGATCATTGACATGTGATGAAGAATAATTTTGTTAGAGCATAATAAAAGCATGGACTATCATGGACGCTATTTTCAGAGAATAAAAAAAGATAGTCAAACATGCGATCTACCTGGACCACTTGCAGTACCCTCATCATGGCCATGAGGTTCAAAATTATGCAAAAATTTTTATAAAAATAACACGTTCACTTATTTGTTAATGACATAAAAGACTAGTATAACATAAAAGTTGTTATTGAACTTTTGTTATAATTAAAAATTACATTAATACTTACTTTGAAATTTTGAGCTTTGTGGATCAATTCAATCACCCTCTTTTGTGAATCAGGAGTCAGAGGGTATATAGATGGCAATTGAGATAATATTTTTCAAATTCTTTCGAGGCACTTTTCAATTGCAGTGGTCGGGTCATCACAAGTTGAAAAATCAACATCTAGGTCCTCATCAGAGGACTCCTCCTGAGGGGCTATGATACTGAATATGTGTTTCCTACAGGACCTCACACTCTTGATAAATTAAGAGAAAAGCACGAACATGTTGAGTTTGAAGATGTCAAAACCTGCACCTCTACAAAGAAAATGTGGGATAAGTTGAAGCGGATACATGGAGGAGATGCCAATGTACTAAGAGCCAAGGAAGAAAGCCTAAGAGGGAGGTTTGATGACCTAAGGATGAAAGAAGGAGAAAATATCACTCGGTATAGCTATAGAATCAAAGAGGTAGTCAATGCTATCCAAGGAGTTGGAGGTGTACTTAAAGAGGAGAGAGTGGTAAATAAAATCTTAAGAACCTTACTACCTATATATACTATTAGAGTTTCTTCCATTCAAGAAATGAGAATAGTTGTAAACAATAAAGTTACTCTAGATAGTATGATTGGTAGGTTGTTTCCATTTGAGATGAATAACTTTGATAATAGTGTCTTACCATCTATAGATCTGATTTCAAATCTTCTTTGAAAATAAGTAATTCAAGTCATAGACATGCTATTAGAAATGATAGTGAAAGTGATAATGAGGATCAAGAACTTGATGAGATTGAAGCACTAATGGCAAGAAGATTGCAGAGAGGCAAAGGTAGATACAAAGGTAAATTACCACTTGTATTTTTCAATTGTAAAGAGGTTGGACACTTTGTTGCAAGATGTCCAAATAGAAGAAAAGATGATAGAAGTAATGACAGATCATATGAGAAGAATTTTGATAGAGGTGATAACAGAGATTACCGAAGAAACCAAAAATCTGACAAAAGAGATACTCATGACTACAAGGACAAAGGGAAGAAAGCTTTTTACCTAGCTAAGAACATAGCTGATGACAGTGACATCAAATTAGAAGAATACATTGAGATGGTATTTGTAGCCATGAAGGATGATTCAGATGAAGAAGAAAAAAGGCATGTAGAAATTACACTCATATCTAAGGTTAGTAAGAATGATGTCTAGATCATAGATAGTAGCTGCACTCACCATATGGCCAGTGATAAAAAAAAATTTGAGACTTTTGAATACTATAATGGTGGTTCAGTAAGATTGGGAAATGATACACCTTGTACAGTTGAAGGTAAAGGAACTATAATGTTGAATAACTTGATCAAATTTGGAAATGCTTACTAGGTAAAAGGACTGAATTATAATCTTTTAAGTGTTTCACAGCTGAATAATATAGGTCACCGAGTGGCATTTGAAAACAAGAAGGCAAAGATCTTCAATGAATCAGGAAGGTTGATCGGAACGGGTGGGCAAACAAAAGGTAACCTCTTCTATCTTGATGACATTAACACCACTTGTTTAATGGATAGAAAAGAAGACATATGGTTGTGGCACAAAATATTGTGTCATGTGAAATTTGACAACATGATAAAGATAAGAAATGAAATGAATGTCATAGGTTTACCAAGCATGACTAAGCCCGAGCATATCATGTGCAAGAATTGTCAAAAAGGTAAGATGACAAAGTCTAGTTTCAACAGTAAAACCCATACATATAACACAATTATAGAATTATTCCATACTGATCTATGTGGACCCATAAGGACAAAGAGCTACTATGGAGATATGTATTTTATTCTCTTTGTTGATGATTATTCTAGAATGATGACAGTTATGTTCTTAAAAGATAAATCAGAAGTATTCAAGATGTTTAAATGGTATAAGGCTATGGTAGAAAAAAAAAAAAGTGATAAGAAATTGAAATGCTTAAGGTTAGATAAAGGAGGGGAATTTATTTCAGATGAATTCACTAACTATTGCATTGAGCATGGAATTAAAAGATAGGTTTCTGCACCGAGAACACCATAGTAAAATGGAATTACTGAAAGGAGAAATAGATCAATTGTTGACTATGCAAGAACATTGATGATTGAGAAGAGCATCACTCAAAATTTTTGGAGGGAAGGTTTTAGTACTATTGTCTACACATTAAATAAATTGCAATTGAATAAGGACACAAAGAAGACACCCTATAAGCTTTGGTATGGTCATACACCCAATGTAAGTCACTTTAGAATCTTTGGTAGTCAATGTTATATTTTTAAGGATGATAGAAATGGAAAACTTGACTCCAAAAGTGAAGAAGGTATCTTTATAGGGTATTCAACCAAAAGCAAGGCTTATAAATGTCTTAACAAATCATCTAAAAAGATCATTGAAAGTGCAAATGTGAAAATAGATGAATTTGCAAAAAAGAATGATAAGGAAAGAATAAGAGAACTAGAGAAATACAATAGGTTTGTTTATATAGAACATGAAACTCTACTCAACCAACAGTGTATCACTCCTGAGCAACAGAACATTGCACCTGAGCATCAGGCTGTAATTACCAAAAATAAGGAAAATCCTCAAGATGATGTTCTGAGTGATAGAGATCAGAATGAAGGTCAAGAAGATGATCGGAATGATGAACACAAAGATGAACCAAAAATTTCCAAGTATGTCAAAATACATCATCCAAAAAATCAAATCATAGGAGACAAGAAGGCTGGAATGAGAACAAAAAGTAAGTTACTAAACACTAGATATTTACTTTGTGATTTTGAGCCTAAATCTGTTAATACTGCACTTGAGAATGAAGAATGGGTCAGTGCTATGAATGAAGAAATAGAACAAATTGAGAAGAACAGTACATGGACACTAGTACCAAGACCAGATGGCAAGAATGTCATTGGTACCAAATGGATATTCAGAAACAAGTTGAATGAGAATGGAGAGGTCACAAGAAAAAAAAAGCAAGGTTAGTATGCAAGGGGTATGCACAAGAAGAAGGTATTGATTATGGAGAAACCTTTGCACCCATTGCTAGAATAGAAGGAGTTATAATCTTACTTGATTATGCTACATTCAAAAGATTCAAGGTATACCAGATGGATGTCAAATCTACATTCCTAAATGGAATACTAGAAGAAGAGGTATACATTGAACAACCAGAAGGGTTTGTTGATCCAGACAAGAGAAACATGGTATGTAGACTACATAAAGCCTTGTATGGATTGAAACAAGCACCTAGAGCTTGGTATGAAAGACTTCACTCCTATCTCATTAGCATTAAATTTGTAAGAACAAGTAAAAATAGCAATTTGTACATAAAAGAAGATACCAATGGTAATATTATGATTGCTGAAATTTTTGTTGATGATATCATTTTTGGGGAAATAAAATGTTATGCAAATCCTTTGCTAATGAAATGAGAAAAGAATTTGAAATGTCTATGTTTGGGGAGATCAAATTCTTTCTTGGTCTACAAATTCCTCAACAAGATGCAGACATATATATCACTCAGTCCAAATACATCAAGGAAGTGTTGAAGATATTCAAGATGGAAGAATCCAAACCAGTTGGAACACCTATGGCTACCGGATGTAAGCTGACAAAAGAAGACAAATAAAATGAGGTAAATCAGACCTTGTATAGATCAATGATTGGAAAACTAATGTATGTTGTTCATACCAGACCAGATATAGCATATGCAGTTGGAATAGCTGCAAGATTTTCTGCTAATCCCAAAGAATCACATATGACTGCTATCAAGAGAATTCTAAGATATCTGAAGAACACCGAGGACTATGGATTATGGTATAAAAGAGAAAATTTGAGCTAAAATTCTATACAGATGTTGATTGGGATGGAAACGTTGATGACCGAAAGAGCACATCTAGAGGATCATTCTTCATGGGTGACAGACTTGTCACATGGATCATCAAGAAGCAAGGATGCATCTCTCAGTCTACTATAGAAGTAGAGTATGTGGCTACTACTGCAAATTGATCCAATATTGAATGGATCAAATAGTTGTTGGAAGGTATGAATATGAATATTCTTGAACTAGTAGTTATCTATTGTGATAATACCAGTGCAATTAACATTTCTAAGAATCTAGTCATGCATGCTAAGACTAAGCATATTTCTATAAAGTATCACTATCTGAGAGAACAAGTGCAAGCAAAGGAGGTGATACTGGAATATGCTCAATCAAATAAACAATTAGCTGATATATTCACCAAGCCATTACCGAAGGATACATTTAAGTACTTGAGACAGAGACTAGGGGTACAACCCTTGTCTATCAATTAGTAAGCTGACTAGGAAGTTACATCAACCTAAACATAATCAAAAGATCATTCATGTTGATGCAAACACCGGGATGAACAACAACAAATACATCTGTACACAGCAAGGTACAAGTCTGCACCAAACACCAGAGACATTGTATTGCTGATGGATAGGGAAATTCAAGGAATATATTATATAAAGGGATGAAATATGACATAGAAGAAACTTGTTTGGCATTGTTGTCAAAGGGAGAGATCATCTCATTATCATAAGGGAGAGAGATTAATTATCATAAAGGAGAGATTATCCCATTTCTTAGAAAATATTATATCATTATCCATAAATAAAAGTTCCTAAGAATCAAAAGGAAGAGTCAATCAATATTCAAAGGGAGAGATTGATTACATATGAAATATCCATCAAAGGGAGAGAAGTAACAAAGGGAGAGAGTTCATAAAAAGGGAGAGATTGTTGTCAAAGGAAAAATAAATTATCAAGAAGAGGAACATTCAAGGTAGATCATATATCAGAACAATGACAAAAGATGCTACATCTATCCAATGAAGGGATTGAAGATTAAAGAAACCCACTCTACAAGAAACAAATCAAAGCTATTTTTGACCTTGCCGAAAGCTAGACATTTGTAATAGTTACAATAGGAAATATTGATGAAACTGTTATATTTCATATTGTATTAATAATAATATAGTGTGATAATGTAGTGTGTTTCAATCAATGCCAAAGGGAGAGATTGATGACATGTAACTTCTTGAATGTTTGAAGATGTTAACTTGATCACCAAAATGCAGAAAGATAATGCAAGACATTAAATTAGTTAATGGATTGTATTGTCATTGATGTCAACTTGATATAATCTAATTGGTTATAATCAAAGTGTCAAAGACTTTAGAGAATCAAAGAGATAAAGATTATGCTTTTAGTAATGCATAAAAGACAAGCATTCAGTATGTGACTTCAAACACTGATGGCTAGTGGAACTCGACGGACAGAGATAACCAAAATTTAAGTCACTGTGATGCTCGAGAAAGAAACCCAAGGAGAATAATCATAAGCATACCCGGCAGCCAAAATGATAGACAACCCCGACGAACAGGTAATCTCGACGGAGAAGCCTGAGGAGAACTGGAGTATTGACCAAAGCTATCAAAGAGTTAAAACACCGAAGTTAACTAGAGTTTAGAAATGAAACAATATCTAGTTGGCAGAGCTAAATATAGACTTAACAAGTAGTTATCATTATTTTCATTGAAAAGATAAAGCTAGAGATAAGTAAAGGATTTAAACCTATTTTGTCTAGTTGGTGAGAATATTTATACAAGATAAAATAGGATTTTTTCTTTAAATCAGATTGGCTAAGATTGTGGATCATGCCAAGATCAAGAAAATCAAGAACCTAGAAATGGTGATATCATGTCTATAAAGAGACAACTTAATTCATTAGGATTTAAGGGGAGTGAATGAAAAAGAGGATGCTGAAGAGAAACTGATGAAGAACAACTTCATATAGCCCTGATCAATCAAGCTAAGGAAAGAGCTAAGGATTTATGCGGACACCAAGCAATAGAGCATAGCATCACCTAGCAGAACAAAAGTGGAGCAAAGGTATTGAAAAGATATATTGATCAGATTGGTTTAATGATCTTAAAATAGATCTAAAAATCTACAAGTATAAGTTGTATATTTGAACAAATCAGATTGTTTCAGTTTAACCATTGATTCAGAAAGTCTCTTAACCGAACAGGAATTAAAGATCCTTTCTATATTGAGATACAGCCCAAGGAGTATCAAAAAGTTTGATCATGAAGATAGCATGAGATGCCAGATACCATTTGATAAACCAAAAGAGTTTGGACAAGGAAGGTAGCATAGAAATTCCTTATATCAAGTGATAAACTAATCTTTTAAATCATCTAACAAGGTCACACCTAACAGTGTGTTTGTAACCTTTAGCAAGGTTGGCTCTTCACTGAGCTCACTTTAGAAGAGTGAAAATTTTGGGTTACCGGTCCCAAGTGGTTTTTCCCTTAATAGGGTTTTCACGTTAAAAATCCATGTGTCAATGCGTTTATGGTCATTACTTTAGTGTTTTGCATTACACATAGCTAATTTGGATTGATCGGTATACTCTAAAGTAATTTACTATTTTTTGGTAAATTGAAAGATTGCTATTCAGTAAACATAAAGAATAAGGTTTAACAAAGCATTATGGGCAGTAGTTATTTAATAAGTATATTTGAAGGCATTCATCTTATAGAAATGAAGATAACTAGAGGCTTAATATTGTGGTACTAAGTTTTTGGGTTGATTAATTGGAATATTTTTGAGGCCACTGATTCACCCCCCTCTCAATTATTACTAACACTTGATAGTTGACACAGGTCATGTACTATTTATAAAACCTACAATATTCCCTGATGCTTTTGTCCTCCCCTCAATATATATAGCCACTCGTTTACTTTTTTCATTGTCTTTTTGTTGAATATAATTTTTCAAGATTCCATACCTACACATACTTTTTTATATCAAACAATCCGCATCCAACTTTTGTAATCATAACAAGGTCCAACATACTACATCAATTCGATAACTTTTTTGTAAGAGACCTTTATGCCATTCATGGAAAATAGGCCCAAACCATGTAATGATGATGGTGTTATGCGATATATCTTGCCTTTAACACTAAAATCAATTTTTATTGGAGGAAGTTCCTTGGGGACCCATTATTTCTGTAGATGTTGGTACCTAAAGGGCACCTTGATGTTTCCTTTTCTCTCATCATCATAAGAACATGACCCCCCTTGAGAAAGTAAAAATTTAATGCGCTTATTGAATTTCCTTCTAGTCTTTTGACCTCTATTTGATCTCCCTAATTTAGACATACTACATGCCTCACTTTCTTCTTCCATTCCTATATTTCCTTCGCTTGAGGAAGACACATATGAATAATACCTATTTTTTGCTACCTGCACTCCATCCAATAGGAGAGATAGAAAGTAATAATGTGAGATATTTTGAAAATTGCAAAAGACATTAATATCTATAGGGTGTATTGACTTATACCTATCGATCCATGAGACTGTGTGGAGTGCTCTTGAAAGGGGTTCGGGTTCCTGCATATGTAATTCAGTTATCTTATGTTAGCTAAAAAATTCATGATATATATACTCAAAATTACATAGTAAGTACATTAAAAACCATAAGCATCCCATATGAACTAAAAACATTAAAAGGTACATCATGAATTAATTAGATCATGCACCTAATGTGTCATGGATCAATGTATTAGTACCATCATCTTCAAATGTGTTATGTGGTGCATGATCATCATCTTCCATGGGATCATAATCTTTAGCTTCAATATTCACACCTTGATGATCCTCCACTTCCAAAACCATATTCTCCATATTCGCACCTCCATGGTCCATATCACGTATTTCATATGTATATTAATTGTTAAAAAAATATAATGAAAAACTTACCAATGGATGATAATAAAACCCCCCTTCAATGTGACCATTCTCCCTACAATGTATCTTAGTTGTTTTGATTAGAAATCTCCTAGTATTTAAGCCCTTACAAATGTTGCAGGGACAATAACACTTTCCATCGCCTTTTCTTTTGAAGTTAGACCACAATCTAGTGATTGTCTCCCCATTTTGTTCTTCACTTAGATTATCTGACATGATCCTTCTTCACAGGAAAAAAAATTGGGTCAAGTAGAAAAGATTCTCAATGGAGATGCTTTGATAATATATAGATACAAATAAAAGATTAGATTTGACCAGCCTTCACCTATGCATATACAACCTTCACCTATAAGAGTTGATCAGATAAGGTATATGCACAGGTGACAAACATGTAGATTTGACCAAGCACTACTGGGAGCTAGACCCAACAATAAATGGAATTATGATTTTTTTCAAAATAGTACAACTATTTTCAAGTAAGCTCCCAGTAGTGCTTAGGAAAAAGCTACATGTTGGCCATTAGAGCCATTTAAAAGTTTCAAATGCACTAAAAGTGCTAAATATGTAAATTTTCCCAAATTGGAAAAATGAGGAATATGAAGGATCATATGGGGTTTAAGAAGGGTATGAGGTCAAATGATTAGTAGAAGGGTATTTGGGAGTGAGAGTAAGAGATGAGTCTTATATTTAATCTTTTTACTACTTTTAACATGTCTTTCTTGATCCAACCTTCAATAAATCTTGGTTTCTAGCCCCCAAGGAATCAAACATGGAGATTATACCCTATGCATTAAATACACTCACCAAAGGTTTGAAATGGATTATACATGTTTTAGAACCTTCAAAAAGTCCCCTACATAGGCCTATGAACATTTTACAAGAAATAATAAGGAACTTGGGTTTCTATGCAAATTTGGACTATCATGCACACAAAATTCACAGTTACAGTCAGCTAGGGCCTTCTTAAATGGCCTCTTTTTGAAGGATTGATATGATTGATTATGATTATAACCATAAATAATACAAGAAATAGGGAAAATTCTATAAATTCAACCAAATTAACATAAACAATAAGCTACTGACCAAATATGTAAATTTTGAAGATAGACATGGAAATAAGATTCAGAAAGGAACCTATGTTTGCAATTTGAGCCCAAAAACGTTTGTCTATGTCAATAGGAACCACTTACCTGAAGGGTATTTGGGTAGTGTGAGCTTGAATGGGAGTAAGAGAGGAGTTTTAGGGAGTTTGGTAGAGTAATTAAGTTTAAATCAACAAAATTCTAATTCCTTGCAAATTGTCTATTCTCTATCGTAATGAAATAGTCACTGTGTTCGTGTTCATAAAATCTTCATTCTATGAAATATTTATTGGGAATGGATTGAAATAGTCTTGGTTTAAATTTTTATTCATTTCTATGTAAAGGTTGCATTATTTTGTGAAGTTTTGAACAAATAAAGTCAAGTTTGTATTGACCGTTCCTAGACAGGGTCTTAGTGTGCAATCAACAATTGCTTTGAAGACACCATGAATGTATAAGACTCCCCCACTTAGTGTGGTTAATGTGACTTGTGGGGAGAGTCTAAAACATGTATGATATGTTCCATATGTGTTTGGTTGCAAGGGTATGCAAGGATTGAAGATGAAGATATCTGATTGAAGAGATATTATTGATTGAGGGTACATAGTGGTTGGACCAATCAAGATCTAAGAGTTCCACCCAAAGGAGGGACACTTTTTATGAATTTGTATGTCATGATAGGCTACTTGGATAGTGTAGGATCCATTGGTAGGAGCTGGAAGTGTTTGGAAGTGTCTTGTTAACAAAGCCCTAGGCTGGTGCACCTAGGAAGGAGGGTTTGTTGTATCCAATGGAAGGGTATACCAGAAAGATACATCATTTGGAGGCTAGGAAAAATAATTTCCATACATTTTTTAGTGCAGCATGGTCCTCAAAGGGACTTCAGTTTCTTTCTAGGCCAGGTGTATGGTGCAAGAGCATGTAGCCATTTTTATACCTCCTGATGTAATGATCATCTTTTTATGTTTTGGTTTGTGTAAAATAAGGTCCCAAGGAACATTTTAAGGTATTTTTAATTAATTCATGTCATGGAAGGTCATAGTTGGTCCAAAATGTAAAATTGTACCAAAATTGTCAATATTTCTATGTGAAAGCAAAATTTTCCAATGAGGCTTCCATGGAACTTTATGATGCAATAAGGTTAAATTAGCCTATTTTAGGAATATGTAGGTTATTTTATGCTATTATAAATTATTTTTCTATTTTTTTTCACAAAATTCAAGAATTGCAAAAGTTGCACAACAATTGTTGAGCAAATTTTCAAATTTAAAAAGTTGCTTAACAAGGGTCATTTAGTAACAAGTTATTTCCAATGTTACCATAATGAAAAATTTAGTTGGAATCCATTGATAGTATTTAAAACATGTTATATAGGCCTCAAGGAATCAAGGCATGGGTGTTGATGCAATGTGAAAAATTTTGATCAATAAAGCTGCATATATATCCCAGAATTATGAAATTCTCTACACAATCAACCAAATAATCCAAGTTTAAAAGATCCACCCTAGGCCACACAATGATCTAATTAGTTGTTTTAAAAAATAAGTACATATCTAGTGAGAGGAGAAGAAATTTTAGATGATATCAATTTTGGTTACTAATCATGCTGTTGATATTCATGTTTTGTCACTGCTGTCAACATATATTTCTATGGAGAAGTCAGACTAGCTACTTAACTGGAAGGAGTGTACAAACTCTGTATGGATGATTCAAAACAATCAAAGTTGGATTTATGTAGAAGGATGTGTTCTAACCTCATTCCTAATGTCTCTTGGATTTATGTTACATACTATGGATGTTACAGTTGATTTAGTGAAGACTAGTTTTCTAGACTATAACTATGATTCTAGATAGAGAAAGTCGTTGTGTTTCGGGTATATCTTTCTGGTGAAGATATTTCAGAAATTGTGACCTTACTTATGGATAACCGACATATGATAGAGTAATGGGTTGGTTTTTATTGTTTATTGGATACTGATGATGTCATTTGTGGCATGTATTCTAGAGAAGACCTATTTCCTGGCCGAATTCATACATGTAGCGTATGAAATTAATTGTGAGCATGAATTACGGATCTGAAAGTATATGTAATGGATTTTAAATGTTGTATAATTTTTATAGATACCATGTGTATCTTATCAAGGGGATATGTAATTATTTGTATAATGGAAATCCTTAAATTGGTCGACCTAGTTAATTATGTATTAGGAAAGCTTTACTGGCCAACCTAATGAATTATTGTAAGAGGGTATATATGAATGATAATTTCTTGTGGAGAAGTGTGGGAGAGATAGATAAAGAAAGAGATGTGTGGAAGCTATGAAGCTTTCTGACTACTGGATACAAGCAGAGTTGATAATTCATTGGAACTGACCAAGCAAAGACTGTTGCTATCAGACAGCTTGCTGGAATGTGTATTTGCTTTATACATTTGATTCAGATTGTAAATCCTTGAGGGTGGCTTTAACCTTCTTTGGGAAGTGTGACTTGGAAGTGAGCCTACTATTTTCTTTGACTCCTAATAGGGATTGTGTACTATAATGTTGTAACAAGCTCCTAACAGGGATACTATACTCTTAGTACATTATTTGTGGGTGTTAATTCCCACTGGGGTTTTAGCTTTAACAGGGTTTCCTTGAAGACAAATATTGTGTTATGGTGTTTGCATTTACTATGTTATAATTTAAATTTAAAGATTTTGTTTATAAAGTATAAATTTTAATAATCTAGAAGACAACTGATTCACCCCCCCCCCCTCTCAGTTATCTTGTGGATTATTATTCCTAACAATTGGTATCAGAGCTATTGATCCTCAGAGAGAAATTTTAATAGCTTGAGGTGATCTTGAAGATGACTTACTACATGAAGGATAGTCCAAAGTTTGATCCTGCAAATGTTGACAGTTGGTAGAACAAGATGAGAACACATTTGCTATGTCTTGGAATTTATTACTAGGTGATAACAAAGAAGAAGGAAAAGGTAGCGACTGAGGATGAATTAGAGACATCCACTGAAGATCGAAAGAAGCTATTCTCATGCAATATGGTAGCAAGGAAATCCTTAATCAGAACACTATCAGAAGGAGAATTGACTGAAGTAAAGGACTTGGACTCTGCACATGAAATCTGGACAAGACTAGAAGCACTATATGTTGGAGACAAGTTTACAAAGCAAGAAAATTTATATAATTGGAAGACAAAGATGGAATCACTAAAGATGAGAGAAGATGAGAACATCAGATTATATGGGAATTATTGAAGTGGTTACTGGTATTACGAACTCTAAGGAACTTACAGTGAGGAAGAAGTGATTGCAAAGATACTCAGATCTTTGACACCTGCATATAGAACCAAGGGTCAGGCTATAGAGGAGATCATACCTTTGACACCGAACTTCACTAGAGAGATGTTTATTGGAAAGATAACTACATTTGAAGCCATAGAATTAGGAGACACTTTACCTAAGGTTGAGTCATCATTCAAAGAAATCACGCACAAAAGAAAAAGAATCTTAACCTGGAAATGCAAGCACAAGTAGTAATGATCTTAGAGAAGAACTTGGAGCCTATGCTAATGAATGGGAACAAATACAAGAAGAAGAAGAAAGGAAGCTAGATGAGATCGTAGCACTGATTGATAGAAGAGAAAAGAGAGGTAAGGGTAATTTTGAGGGAAAATTACCTTTGAAATGTTTTTCATGTAACAAGATCAGTCATTTTGCATCTAGATGTCCTGAAAGAATTCCAAAACACAAACCTAAGTTTTTCAAGTCTATGTTCTCAAAGGACAAGGAATGTTATAATGCTAGTGAAGGTATATTTGATGATGAGGATGGTGATTATGATGAAATTGGATTTATTTCTATTAAGCATGATGAACCTATACATGAAGAAAAGGCCTTCGTATCTCAAGTTGAAAAGAAATATGAATGGGTCATAGATAGTGATTGTTCACATCATATGGCTAGAGATAAAAATAAGTTTGTGAGTTTGAAAAGACATGATGGTGGTGTTGTTAGATTTGGTGAAAATACTCCTAAACTTATTATTGGAATTGAATCATTTCCTTGGATGGAAATACTAACACTGAAAATGTATTACTTGTTGATGGACTTAAGCACAATTTGTTGAGTGTTGGAAAACTAGTGGACAAGGGTTATCAACTGAACTTCATAAATGGAAAATGTTCTATGAAGAGTAAAATAGGAGACTTGATAGCATCCAGAGGTAATGTATTTGAATTGAACACATCTGAAGCTTCTTGTTTTATTGCAAAGGTTGATGACAGTTGGTTATGGCACTGAAGATTTTGTCATGTTAATTTTGATATCATTGTGAAGGTAAGTATGATAAAACTAGTAAGAGATCTACCTAAAATTGTAAAGCCATCTAACACTATGTGTAGAGAATGTGTTATGGGGAAATAGACTAGAAGCACTTTCAAGAGAAAAGCTTATTCATAAAAAAGAAAGTTGGATCTAGTGCATATAGATCTGTGTGGTCCTACAAGAACAAGATCATACTATGGTGAAAGGTATTTTATACTTTTTGTTGATGACTTTTCTAGAATGATGTGGGTTACATATTTGAGAGAGAAATCTGAAGAATTTGACAAGTTTAAGTTATTCAAAGAAAATTTGAGAATGAATCTGGTTTAAAGATGAAGTGCTTGAGATCAGACAGAGGAGGAGAGTTTACATCAAAACTATTTAATACATACTATAAAGAAAATGGAATACATAGACAGACTTCAGCTCCTAGAACTCCACAATAGAATGGGATAGCAAAGCGAAGGAAAAAAACCATATTAGATGTTGCAAGGACTATGTTTCTAGAAGGAAATGTGTCACATGTTCATTGGAGAGAAGCTGTTGGCACTGTTGTAAATAGAATTCAGATCAGAGAAGGTACAAATAAAACTCCCTATGAATTATGGTTTGATCATGCACCTACTGTGAAATATTTCAGAATATTTGTTAGTAAATGTTATATCAAGAGAGATGATGAGATAGGAAAGTTTGATGCTAGAAGTGATGAAGGAATCTTTCTTGGTTATTCCACTAAGATTAAAGCATATAAATGTTTCAATCTGAGATTGAGGAAATTTATTGAAAGCGCCAATGTGAGGATAGATGAAAAGTTTCAAATTTAGGAAAGAATATATGACTGTGGTCAGATAACAGAAACAACAGAAGTTGCTGCTGAACCAGAAGGACCCTTGATGATCGAGAATGAGATTAAAGAAGAAGAAGAAAAGGATAAAGCCACTGAGACATTGAAGACACCAAGGTATGTCAAGATAAACCATCCTAAAGATAAAATTAGTAGTGATTCAAGCAAAGGCATGATGACTAGATCTAGAGTTAGAGATGAGATCTGTTTGATTTCTCAAGTTGAACCAAAGACTACTGATGAAGCATGTAGAGATGAATCTTGGATGAAAGCCATGGAAGAAGAACTAGAATAGATAAAGAAAGACAATACTTGGGAATTGGCTCCAAGACCTAAGAACAAAAATGTGATTGGCACTAAGTGGGTTTTCAGAAACAAGATGGATGAGGAAGGGACGGTGGCAAGAAACAAGGATAGATTGGTATGTAAAGGCTACTCATGATAAGAAGGAATAGAATATGAAGAAACATTTGCACCTATTCCTAGATTAGAAGCTGTGAGACTATTCCTTGCTTATGTTGCACATAAAGACTTTAAAGTGTATCAGATGGATGTGAAGTCAACATTCTTGAATGGTGATCTAGAGAAAGAAGTGTACATTGAGAAACCTAATGGTTTTACTTTGAAAGATGATGAAAACATGGTTTTCAGACTAACGGAGGCACTGTATGGACTAAAACAAGCACCAAGCGCATGGTATGCAAGACTGGATAAACATCTACTTGGTCTTGGTTTTAGAAAAGGTAATGCAAACAGTAATTTGTATTTAAGAACTAATCAAGATGGAATCTTAATTATATAAGTTTTTGTTGATGATATCATTTTTGGAGGCAATGATAAAATGAGTAAGAAGTTTACTAAAGAAATGGAGAATGAGTTTGAAATGTCAATGATTGGTGAGATGAAATTTTTTCTTGGTTTGAAAATTAATCAGAGTAAGAATGGCATTTTTATATCTCAGACCAGGTATCTTAAGGAAATGTTGAAGAAATTTGGAATGGAAGATTGTAAACCTGTTGGTACACCCATGGTAACAGGGAATAAACTAACTAAAAGTATGAGACTCAAAGTGTTGGGAAGACTAAGTACAGATCAATGATTGGTCATCTACAATATCTAACACACACTAGACTAGATATTACCAATGCAATTGGAATTGTGGCTAGATATCAGGCAGATCCTAAAGAGACGCATTTTGTTGTTGTGAAAAGAATCTTCAGATATTTGAAAGGAACAATTGAATATGGATTATGGTATGAAAAATCTGATGATTTTACATTGCAGGCTTTTATTGATGCTGATTGGGAAGGTAATGTGGATGACAGGAAGAGTACAAGTGGTGGTGCTTTTTCCATTGGAAAAAGTATGGTTTCTTGGTTGAGAAAGAAGAAGAACTATATTGCTCAATCTACTGTTGAGTTAGAGTATGTTGCTGCTGCAATAAACTGTACACAAGTTGTTTGGATGAAACAAATGCTGAAGGACATTGGAATAATTTTCAAAGAACCAGTGATTATCCATTGTGATAACACCAGCACAGTGAATATGTCAAAGAATCATGTAATGCATTCAAAGACAAAAAATATTTCCGTCAAGTATCATTTCTTGAGGGAGAAGGTAGCAGATAGAGAGATTAAACTAGAGTATATTAGCACCAAGGACTAGATATCATATATATTTACTAAACCTTTGCCAAAAGATGCTTTTGAATATCTCAGAGGCATGCTTGAGGTGATGGCCCCTCCCCATGAATTGTAAAATGATGCAGCTATGCATCAGTCTAGTGGATCTCAAAGCTATATCATTCTCTAGACTTGATGTATGGATCTACTCCTTAGGGGGAGTGATCATAGAAGAATACAATGGAGTACATTTGGGTGATCTTGCACCTAGCTGATTGGACATGAATATTTGAAAAAGATACATCTTATAGAAGACTACAGATGAGTTATGGCACCCTTTGCCATTGCTGCCAAAGGGGGAAGAAAACTATGTAAAAATCCCTACTATTTTGGGAAATTTGTGTTGAGGATATTGAGAAGATTGTATTGAGAGAGAGTACTTTTGGGTTGATACATATGGATTTTCCCATATGCTACCATCAATTCCAAAGGGGGATATTTTTGGATGATATCAGTTTTGGTTACTGATCATGTTGATATTCATGTTTTGTCACTAATGTCAACATATATTTCTATGGAGAAGACAGACTGGCTACTTAACTGGAAGGAGTGTACGGACTCTGTATGGATGATTCAGAGTGATCAAAGTTGGATTTATGTAGAAGGATGTGTTTTGACCTCATTCCTAAGGTCACTTGGATTTATGTTACATATTATGGATGTTACAATTGATTTAGTGAAGACTGGTTTTCTGGACTGTAGCTATGATTCTAGACAGAGCAGGTCTTTGTGTTTTGGGTATATCTTTCTGGCAAAGATATTTTAGAATTTGTGAGCTTAATGATGGACAGTCAACATATGATAGAGTAATGGGTTGAGTTTTATTTTTGATTGGATACTGATGATGTCAGTTGTGGCATGTATTCTGGA
The DNA here is from genome assembly GCA_018584345.1 of Thuja plicata. Taxonomy (NCBI): domain Eukaryota; kingdom Viridiplantae; phylum Streptophyta; class Pinopsida; order Cupressales; family Cupressaceae; genus Thuja; species Thuja plicata. The sequence goes on from MU223792.1 coordinate 899,088, forward strand.
GAAGACCTATTTCCTGGCCGACTTTAGACATGTAGCGTATGAAATTAATTGTGAGCATGAATTATAGATCTGGAAGTATATGTAATGGATTGTAAATGTTTAATACTTGATATAGATACCATGTGTATCTTAGCAAGGGGCTATGTAATTATTTGTATAATGGAAATCCTTAAATTGGTCAACCTAGTTAATTATGTATTACGAAAGCTTAACTAGATAACCTAATGAATTATTTTAAGAGGGTGTATATGAATGATAATTTATTGTGGAGAAGTGTGAGAGGGATAGATAAAGAAAGAGATCTATGGAAGATGCAAAGGTTACTAACTGTTGGATACAAGAACAATTGATATTTCATTGGAACTGACCAAGCAAAGATAGTTGCTATCAAACAATTCACTGGAATGTGTATTTTCTTTATACACTTGATTCAAATTGTAAATCCTTGAGGGTGGCTTTAACCTTCTTTGGGCAGTGTGCCTTGGCAATGATCCTACTATTTTCTTTGAATCCTAACAGGGTCTGTCTCCTAATAGGGACTATGTACTATAATGTTGTAACAAGCTCCTAACAAGGCTAATATCTTTTAATGGGGATACTATACTCCCAGTACATTATTTTTGGGTGTTAATTCCCACCGGGGTTTTACCTTTAATAGGGTTTCCTCAACAACAAATATTGTGTTATGGTTTTGGCATTTACTATGCTATCATTTATATTTGCATATTTGGTTTATAAAGTATAAATTTTAATAATCTAGATTACAACTGATTCACCCCCCCCCCCCCCCCCCCTCTCAGTTGTCTTGTGGACTATTATTCCTAACAAGAAACACATGTTTCCTACTACTACTCCCATTTCAACCAATTCTTAAACTAACACATTCAATCATTTTAATTAATGAAATCAATCTAATGGGCATAACTTTTACTTGATATCCTTAATTCCTTTAATACGAGTACATTCAAGAGTACCCATTCATATCATGAATCTCATTCACATTAATCCTTTTAAGTGATTCAATTGAGATTATAATATACTCCTTTCTAATCTAACATCATATCCTACCCCATAGAATATTATTAGATTTACATTAAGCACTATACATACTAGTATTCTTCTAACATTTCCTTTGCGTTAAAATCTAAAACTTAAAACTAATCTCATAAACTTACATTCATATTACCCAACTATTCCATTTACATTCTACAGTAATCTAATCATCTATATACCATTATAGTCATCCAACTAGTAATATTGTTAGTTTCATACAACTAAAGTAATACACACATAAAACATCAAACATAGGTTTCTTAGTACCTGATTACTATATGAATTCATTTCCATAATACTCATCTAGGATCTTAACCATTCACTTGGAATCTAGCAATATGTACATTTAATAAGAATCCATTTTATGACAATTTGAATTCAATCATTAGGACGGAAAAAATAAAATTAACTGTCTTAGTCGGTTTGAGGATAGTTTTAAAAGGTGGTTGGTTGATGTTTGGGACTAAAAGAGACCTATGTTCATTGTAATTACAAAGAGGAATATGGTTTTGTTTGAAGTGATAAGGAGATAGAAGTTTTGAATCAATAAAATGTTGTTTTCACTGCACTTTCTCTAATTTTCTTTCATAAATTGTCACTATACATGCATTTTCTTCCATCTTAACGTGTTTATCTTGAAAGCTTGTTGTTAATTATTGAGTATATGCACAACTTGCATCATGGAGACTATGATTCACCTTTAAGGGCGAGTCAATTGAGCATACACCTAGTGGATATAGATAGAGAAGAGGTTCTTAGAAATGTTGAAAATATGACAAAAAGGTATGACATATATTCTTATTTTTGAAACAACAATTCTAATCATAAGGTAGCACCCATATCACATAAAGGTAATGATGTTGTTACGAGCAAGATGATATTGAAGGTCAAGCCCCTTCATGTGAAAGCATGATTGTAAGTTCAAAATATGACATGAAATTCAAATGCCATGCAAAGTATAGGATGGACTTTAAGGTTAGAAAGTCAAGATGCAAGTCAAATGCAAAGACAAGGTATTTTAAGAGAAGATGAAAATCTGCAAGTACAAATTCATGAAGAAGGATGAAGGCCAAGACATCAAGTTAAAATTTATTTCGAGTACAAGCAGTTTCAAGAACATTCAATGAGAATATTTACAAGACAAAGAGGATGAAAACATGGAGTTCAAACAAGATAAACATGCTATGTTGGCACGCCTTCATTACCACCATTCTATTTATTCCAAGTGGACAGAGAAATGCATTTAATGTATTACACCTACTAAGTTTTCTCATTGGTCAATCCTTAAAAGGACATGTATTAAAAAATTGTAATTTTTTCATTGGCCCATGGATAGGTGCCTTATTGTAATTGGTTGAAATTTAATTCTTGTAAGTGGTAGTTAGGGAAAACCCTAATTAGGGTTGTGTTGGCATAATATTGGTCCTTTCCAAGTAGTTCATTTGGGAGAGGGCATCTAGGACTGATCAGTTGATGTAGTAACAGCAAGAGGAGACCATGCCACTGTAAAAAAAACATTGGATAGTGACCAACATAATTGAAAAAGATAATAAGGCATGAAGACACATTAAAACCCCAAGTATGCCAAGATAGTGAAAGAAAAACCATGACTCATGTCAAATTATACATAATATCTATAATAAAAAATAGGTTGAAGTTTTTACCAATCTGCACACAAGTTATGACATGTGAAAATTCCAAACAAATTCACTAAGGGTTTCTTATACCAAACCATAGCATCGAAGCCCAGAAATGATACATATGTTTAAAAATACAAAAGCTATGGTTTGCAGATAGAGATAAAATATGCATAGAAGAAACCCTTTTTTTCTTTTTGTATGATGATGCACATTGTAAAAAAAGAAAAAAATAAATAAAAAAATATATGTGGGTTCGAACATTAAGGTCATGGAGAAATCATAGTGGACCATAAATTATGCAAATATTTCATTTAATGCCATGACGAAGATGTTTTCTGCATACAAAAGTGCGTACCTATGAATTCTTGGTATGTGTTGTATGTACCACTATTCAAGGCTTTATGAAATTTGGCTTCCAAGGAATGGGGTCGGCTTCCATGCGTAGAGATACGTCCTTTGGGGCACTGCTTTTGCACGATAAAATAAAAATGAATTTGATCATCTACCTTTTTTTTTAATGTGTGTCTGAAAACCTCAAAATTGTGACAGTATTGGGAACAAATTAAAAAAACACCAATTTCATAAAATTTGCCCCTCTGTCAGAAAATAGGCCCAAATGTAGTAATGGTATATACTTTTTTCTACTTAAAAAAATTAGAGAGTTATCATTCCCTAGGAGGTGATTTAAAACCTTATAATGAAAATCTATTTTATTAGTAAAGAAACACTAATGTGGTCACTTGAAAAAGAGATAAATCTAGAGCTAAATTTTCTTTGTTTCATAGTACTTGTTGTAACCAAAATATCAGTATTAAATTTTGTTACCTCTCTTTGGAATCTAAATAAGTAGTAAGAAACCAACAACTTTTTTCCCATATGCTCTAAAATTTCTTTTCAATTTAAGGATTAGAGACGTAAAAAATGAAATAGATAAAATTTTAGTTTGTTGTTACATATAAAGAAAAAAATACAGAAGTTCATAGTTTTCTTTTTTATTCTTAATCTATTGGAAAAAACTAACCTATTTACCAACCAAAAAAATTCATAGACTAGTTTCCTTCTCTTGTATCTTTTTTATTGCACATCTACTAACCATTAACTTCAAACCAAAATTTTCAAACCAATCAGAACTTCAAACCAAAATTTTCAGATTTAAACATAAGTGTGCAATTGAAAGGAAAATAACTTTCTCATTTATATTTCAATCTCATGGTAGGACATACATATTTCTAAAATCCTTCCCTTTCAGGATTAACTACTTAACACATAAATTTCAAGTACTATTTACGAGGAAATCCCAACCACTTCTCTTATAAAAAAGCTAACAAATACATCTTTTTCACTACAATGATTTAGCTACAAGAAACTAGCCTCATAAGCTAACATATATACACTTTGATTCTTTCACAAAACCTTTCCTAACCAAGTATTTATTCTTCTTTTCTTCAAAATACAAGTAGAATGAAACCTACAAATAAAATCTAAATCTGACCATGGGATGCTCACCTCCTAGCCTAGGCCTCAAAGAGGTCACCCCCAAGCTTGGGGAACCATATCTAGATGGGTGAAAAACATTCAAACAACACTTTGCATTCCAAAATAACTCACAAAATACTCCCAACCAAGGCTTCACAATGGGTCTTACAATTACCCTAAAAATGGGGTGAAGGTGGACCAAATACCCTATGGGGAGAAAGCCCAAAACAACCAAAAATATCAATGCTTTCACAATGATTCAATACAACACCTAAAACAACTCTCCCATTACACATCTTTAACCCTTATGAACCCCCAAGGAATCAAGTCATATCTACCACCCTTATGAACCCAAAATGCCTAAAAAGAAAGGCATCAATGAACCCATACTCCATGTTTTCTCCCTTTCCTCCTTGAGGAGAGACTCTATACCCATGGGGTGTCCTAAAATACTTCACCCCCAAGGTTTCTCTTCCCTCCCATGGGTGAGTGTTCCTCAAGACTCCCATACACAAGAAATTTTCAACACATTACAAAAAAATTCACAACACAACAATGGATACAACAAGACTACCATTGTAACATTAAAACAAGCTACACTATCATACTTCAATAATTTTACATAATACAAGCATGAGCTAAAAATAAGTAGAGATCCACAAACCTAAATTCAAAGCTTAAGGAAAATTTTTGAAGAAGAGCTCCTTTTTTCCAAGCCTTTCTTTTCCAAAGCTTCACTATTTCTAGCAAGTATCTAAGATAGATAGTGGGTGTTCAAACTCCCAACAATGGAGGGTCTCCACTAAAAATGCCTCTACACATTCCCTACAAATATATTGGAATAAGGTAAGTCTCCTAGTGGTTTGTTCTTCCAAAAACATCTTACAAGCTTACTTAGAATGGGTCTTAGAAAAGGTAACTCAGAAAGTGGGCAAAGTATTTGCATCCAAATGGAGGGGTTGTCTAACCAAGACCATGCTTCCAAAAGTTGAATTTCGTCCATCTTGAAAATCCAACTTTTGGAAGGGTCTTCTAGTCATATATGAGTTTTCCTAGGGTTAAAAATGACCCTTACCCATAGGTATACCAATTGGGCTTCCTAAAAATGGCCCAAAATCAACCCTAGGTTCCTTTTTGACCTCCCAAAAACCCACTTAAAGCTTAACCACAAAATTTAAATGAAATGACCCTACATCAAGCTCTCTAACCAAGGGGTTCACATGGGAATTTTATTTGGTACTTACCTAGGTTGGTTTTAATCCAATCCTCAAGTGGACATATCATTACCACATGTACACAATACAAGTTTCAAGTGACACCACACATTTTACACATCACAAAGACACATGGTATTTCCACTTGAGCATCACACAATTTAAAATTACAATTAACAATTTGTAATGAACATACATTCAAGCACATACGATTATGAAATATGCACATTAAAATGAGGTTTTGTCTCTCATTAGATGCAACCTTGGCTTGCACTAAATTCACATAGGTCTAAACTTGGTTCCCTGATGTATTGCCATGGTGAAATTCCCTCCACACTAAATTCAAATATCAGTAGTTCAAGAAATCACAATATATAACATATATGAAATGACCATCTTTCAGACATTAACAAAACCTCTACATAATCATGTAACTAAATTGGAATTCACATAACAAAATCAATTTAGCTACTTCACCCATGAAATCATATGCACACATAAACAAACTTTATGCATCTAACCTTCAATACACAGTAGGAATTACATTTCATAATAACTAAATCAAATCAACATTTCCTAATTTATCTCATAAGCACATATAATCCATTGCATTATCATAGAATTCATTAAGTCAACCAACCATTAATGCAATTCATAATTGTATCATAAAATCATCATCATGAGAATCATGAGATAATGTGAATCTAAAATCTAAAGTGACCAAATCCATGTCATAGGGTACATAAATCCATAATGTATCAAAATAAAGTATCAAATACTAGATCTATCATAAGTACAACTGAAAATCTATGATGGGCTCGAGGTGAGGCCTCACAAAATCATGGTTAACCAAAAAACGAAGAAGAAATCCCAATATATAGAAATCAAATTCTAAAAATGAACAATCATAATAAAGAAATGAACAGGGTGTGTGCACCAAGTTTTGGACCAAAAAATTGGACACACCTTTAAAAATAATTCAAATTTTCAATAACCCGATCGGGTTATGAGACTCATTGAGTTTCTAATAACCCAATCGGGTTATGAGATATCTCTCATAACCCGATCGGGTTATGAGAAACATATCAAAAATAGAACAGCTCATGGATTAGGCCATTTCTAATGCCTAAACCACAGAGAAGAAGTGTGGAGGAGGGTAAACAACAAGAAAACCCAATCGTGCTTTGAAGAAAACATGATTTAATCAAGATTTTCAACCAATGGCACCCCGTAACAAAGGTAAGTTTTTTTTTTTTTGCAATTGTAATCAAATTAGGTTATTTTATTGATTTTTGTTTTCTTTTATTAATTTCATTCCAGATTCATCAAACAACCCTAAAATATGAAAACAAAATGAAAGACCACCCCTTGTAGAAGCACCATCATCGCCACCTGTAAACCCTCACCACCCATAAACCCTCAACCACAATCTCCACCTGTAAACCCTCTTCAAAATTCTCCTCCTCCACAACCATCGCCACCTGTACGCCTTCCACATGTGTCACTAGGTCATGTAGATGCATCAAAAGAGGACCTCGTGCAACGCCTTAACCAAAATAGTGCACAAATCAATATATTGGTGAATAGGTTGAAGGCTTCTAGGCTTGAGCATCACTCTACCCTCACCACTACATTAGAACAAATGTCTAATATTGAAAATGAGGTGTCTAAGGAGGTGAAAAAATGGGGTTCATGGAGGGATAGATGTCGTACATTTTATGGCGATGGTTTATCATATGGGGATGTGAAAAGAAAAGGCATATAAAAATGTGACATATGTGCCCTTTTTACCAATCCTAATAGTAGCACCTCCCTAGAAGCTAATACAAAACTCTTTCCTATACATTGGTGTGTTCATAGCGGGATGAAAGTAGCTTTTTGGGATAGGTGGTACATGGTATTTGACCAACCACCTTGTAATAATAATGAGGTGCCTTTATATTTTTTGAGGAAGCTATACTGTGAGTTTATCCTCGGCGAGAAGCCAAATTACTTTGACTTCCGTGAGTTTCACGTGTACGTCTCTCTCTGCGATTCCCACAGCTTTCCAAAGGCGAGGGTTAGTAGCAAAGGTTTCATAAATGAATGAAAATCAAGTATATAATGAATACTAAATGAATAAAAAAAATGTGAGCAATGAAATATACAAGCAAGAGAAAGGAAGACAAATAAATACAAACCCCACGATGCTTGAAGCTTCTATTGTTTCTCTCTACCCCTTCTAAAACATTGCACTTGATGCTCAGTATTGGCGGGGCAGCGTCTATGACTTGAGAAGCTTTGAGAATTTGATAATTTAAATGTGTGTGTGGTCACAAGATGGCTTGAATGCTAGAACCAAACTGACAGAGTAATGGCACATGAGAGCTTGAAATCCTGGACCCTTCAAATGGTTATGAAGGGTTTATTATATAGGATTTGGTGATGATATGAATGGTTGAGATCAATTCCAGAGATAGGGAGATGAATGGTTGAGATCAAAAGGAACTGGAGAGGTCCTCAGTAAACTCCACCTCTTCATTTGGTAAAGAGGAGATAGAGTTTGGTTGACTGAAGAGCTAATTATGAGTTACCTT
>MU223792.1:909821-921631 GCA_018584345.1 Thuja plicata
TGGTGGTGGTATTAGGGTTGGCAGTGGTAGGAGTGGGGGCACTCTAGTGTTTCTAGAGTTGGGTTGGGGGATATTTTGGAGGAGGAGGAGGCCCTAGAGGAGGAGGCACCCCAGTTGGTGCATAGAGTATGTAGGCAGACGGTAGTAGTTTTGGCTCCCCGACATGAGGATCAAGTCATTATTGAGGATGTGGATGTGGACCTTATAGATATAGATGTGGAGGCTCTTGATGAGAAGAGTGCTAAGACTAGTTCTTCGAAGGAGAGTGGCAATAGCAGGAGCAGCACTGGGGAGAGCTCGGAGAGTGGGGATGATTCTATGGTATTGAGAAGGAGAGGAGGAGAGGGACTAGGGGAGAGGGCAGAGGAGGGTGACATAGATGTGGTGATGGGTGGTATGGATGATGATCCCTCTAAGGTTGAGAGACTCTCCGAGCAGGTTCAAGATTTGCAGACCCATCTGGCCTTAGTTGATGCCCATGCGACTATTTTGGAGTCCCGTGTGATAGCTGCAGAGTCCAAATAGCGATAGGCTTGGGCTGAGGTCTTCTCCTTTATTGATAGTGTACAAGATGTTTCCCATAGAGATATCCTTGATAGGTATTACAGATCTGGGCAAGAGGCTCAGTGGGAGATAGATTACTGGAGACGCCACTATGAGGGCGCAGTTCCTGCTATGGAGAGGGTTCCTAGTTATATAGCATCACAGAGATCTAGCAGGGCTCAACAGTCATAGAGTAGCAATTTTAGAGCTCTTGAGTCCTCCCATAGGATAGATTATGATATGCCTCCCCCTTGTGCCCCTCCTAGTGAGGGTGGGGGTAGTTCTTATTGATCATGCTCCTTGTACCATTTTTGTAGTGATGCATTGAATACACTGAGTAGTACCATTTTTTGTATCTGGATACACTTGCTATATATATGATATACATGTTGATTACCTTCTTTGTTCAGACTTGCAACTTTTCATTTGTACTTAGATATTTTGATTTACATGAGTGCAACTATGTTTTGATATGATGTGCAATGGTTTTACTTTCTATATGTATGATTCTACATGATTAGTGATGAGATGTATATGCAATGTGTTTCTATTATGCAGACTCGTATATGGATGATTTACTTTTCCTATGATACTGACATGTTATGTAGGATGGTGTAAATGAAATTCCTATTATAATGAGATGTTTTATGGATGTATGTGATTTTATGATTTATCATGTATAAAACTACCATGTCTTTTCCTTTTTTTTCTGATGCCTTTAATGGAATGAATGTAATCTATTATGCATAAAATATCTAAGTAATGCATGTGTTAGTTAGAAAGAAGTTAGTATGGATAGATGTGCTCTGAGATTGATCTGATTGAATGTAAAGATAGGAAATTTTTTTTCCTTTTTATATTTTTAGATAGATATGATCTGATAGAACGGATGAATGTCCCAAGTCGCTGCCTCAGTTTCCAATAATTGTCATCATTGCATCTTTTTTTTTATTTTTTGATATTCTAGAAGAGTGTCGAATGACCCAAATCACATACCACCTGGATACCACCATGACCTCTTGATAGCGGAAGGAGTAGAGAGATTGAATAGAAAGAGACCCATAGTGCACCCAAATATTGACCATCTGGATTCAACTATGTTCCCTGTTTGAAAAGAAAGAGAGCCAAGAGCACCCAGATATTGACCATTTGGATACCGCTTGTCCTCTGAGTTAATCTAAAACAAAGAAACCAAGATAGAATTCCTATGCACCCAGAGTCCATTTGGATAACATTGTGAGCTCTTGATTTCTGAAAGGGAAAGCCAAGCAAACAAGATAGAACTCCTACGCCCTTAGAGTCCATCTGGATAGCATCGTGAGCTCTTGTTTGCAACATAAAGGGAAAGACCATAGAAACCAAGATAGAACTCCAAAGCAACTCAGAGTCCACCTAAATAGTGCTGCGAGCTCTTGATTCTATAAAGCAAACAAGCAAATTAAAAGAGAAGGAATGTCCAATTATTTCCCAGGTTTAAGCTCAGATTGTGGAACTGTGCAGGTGCCAGATAAGTGATAGTGCCTACCACATTTATCCTAAATCATCATGGCCCTAAAATTGAATTGAATATTCAATAGATAGCAATCAAAGAAAATAAGTCATGATCTATCATAGCTACTCTCCTCACATGGTGGATCCTGGTGTAGCGTAAGAACATAACCCCAAAATATAGACTAACATCTGACTGACTTGACTGACCTAGTCAACATTTTTGTGTGGTTCCTCGATGTAGTTGGATCTCTTGACTAGTTCAAACTCTTTGGATAGGCTTGATTGGCTTGATTTGATTGATCGTGTTGGCAGCCGATTAAGCTGTGTCAGATGGGCCAAATGTGTGTTCACAAAGCTCATGATTGTGACAGTATTGATTGATAGATTTGATTTCCCTAATCGTATAGGTAGCTAATCAAGCTATGTCAGATGTTCCCAATGCTTGTTTGCAAAGCTCATGATTGTGACAATTTGATTGATAGATTTTGATTTGATCAATTTGGCAGTTGATCAAGCTGTGTCAGATGGGCCCAATGCTGATTTGCAAAGCTGATGATTGTGACAATTGATGGACTGGGCATGCCTGCCCCTTTCTTTCTTGATAACCAAGTTGGTTTTTATTGCTTTGGTAATTTTTGCAATTTTTTGATTGTTTTTGATGAAGATTGATTTTTTGATCTTTTTAGGATTTTTTGATGAGTTTTCTAATTTTTAGAACTTTTGGAATCGCCCCCTAGTCTGGTGGACCAGTATTAACCATGGGTAAGTGCTTGGTGCTTAGAGGGGATTGTGCTTCTGGATATTGCTTGGGATAGTCAGTCTTGCATTTTGATGCGTGCTCAAGCTTTTTTTGTTTTGGAGCTCATTGATGGTGAAGCTTGATTTGAACACTTGGCACCTATTTGCTAGGTTTTCACCAAGGTACCTACTCAATAGCGCCTGATTGCCAGGTTTTCACTGAGAGAGCGATTTTGTTTTCTCTTTACTTTTTTTCTTGTTTTTCTTTTTTTTGTTGTCACCAAGGTGCCTAATTGCCAGGTTTTCACCAAGGTAACTTTTGTATTTTTTTAGTTTTTTTGGTATTTTCTGGATATGTAGATAAATGCCTTAACCATAGAGACCTTTAAGGGTAGAACCTCTTTAGGTGCATGTTGTTGATGTAGTCAGGGAGCTAATCTCCTTCTGGTGTTGCTAGTATGAATTCCCCACTCTGAGTAGAGTTGACAATAACAAAAGGTCCTAGCCAGTTAGGCTCGAACTTACCAGGTTTGATTTGCTCTGCTTGATTCTTCTGATTTCTATGAGGACAAGGTCTCCTACCTCAAATGTTTGTGGCTTCACCTTCTTGTGATAGTTCCTTCTAAGGTGATTCTGATAGCCTTGTAAGTGGCCGAAGGCATGTTGCCTTCTTTCATCTAGTAGCTCTAGTTCACTGAGCCTTGCGACTCTATAGTCCTCATCTGAAACTAGGTTCTTCAATGATATCCTAAGGGATGGGATTTCTACTTTGAGGGGTAATACCACCTCTATTCCATAGACTAGGGAGAAAGGAGTTCCTCTTGTTGGTGTTCTCACACTAGTTTTGTATGCCCATAATGTGGGGCTAAGCTGTAAATGCCAGTCTCGCCCTGATTCATTTACTGTTTTCTTCAGAATCTTCACGATTGTTTTATTTGTAGCTTCGGCTTGTCCATTCCCTTGAGGGTAGTAAAATGATGAGAACCCTTGTTTGATGCAGAATTTTTCACATAGGTCTTCAACATCCCTATTCTGTAAAGGTGTACCATGATCTGTCAGGATGGTTTGGGGGATCCTGTATCGACAAATGATGTGATTAAGTATGAAGAATGCTATCTATTTTCTAGTGATGTAAGTGAGGGGAATTGCTTCCACCCACTTGGTGAAGTACTCTATTGCTGCTATGATGTACTTATGTCTGTTTACTGAAGAAGGTGTTATTTTGCCCACTAGGTCAAATCCCCACATTGAAAATGGTAACGGTGATGTAATTGGATTTAGTTCCTGTGTTGGTGCATGGATGAGGTCTCCATGAATTTGACACTGTCTACACCTTTGAACATGCTTGTGTGCATCTATCTCTATTGTTGGCCAATAGTATCTCATGCAGATTATTTTCTTAGCTAAGCTATTGCCACCTCTGTGGGTTCCACATATTCCTTCATGTACCTCGTATAAAGCTTTCTGGGATTCCATGGAAGTGAGACATCATAGTAATGTTCCATCGAGACTTTGTCTGTATAGAGTAGTTGAGAGGATTGTACACCTAGAGGCTTGGTGGATGAGGTCTTTTCTCTAGTTCCTAGACAAGTTTGGGGATAAGAAATTGTTTTGGAGATAGCTATAGACATCTTGGTACCATGGGGATTCAGGAATAACAAGGACACATGTTGATTCTATGATAGATGCCTGATGTGATGGTACCAAGAGTTTCTTCACTAGAAACTATAATTTGGTATCGTTACCTGGCATATCAATCAGTGATGCTATGGTAGTCATTGCATCTGCTGCTTTGTTTTGTGCTCTGGAGACTTGCTCGAAGAGAATGTGATGAAACTTGGTGCCCAGTTGTTCCATCTGTGCTCTGTAAGGTATGAGCTTCTTATCTTTGGTCATGTAATCATTGTTAACTTGACTAATGACCAACTGTGAATCACCAAAGACTTTTAGATTCTTGATTCTCCATTGAATGGCTATCTTTAGACTGATGACCAGTGCCTCATATTCTTCTATGTTTTTAGTGCATAGGAAGTTGAGTCTAAAGGACTTTTGAATTGTATCATGATCTGGAGTGACAAGAACTATCCTTGCCCCTGCTCCATGGTTTGTACATGATCCATCAAAGTAAAGTTGCCATACCTTGATCACCGGTTGTAGTGTCATGATAGATGCATCAAGGAAATTAGAGATAATAGGCTGGTGGTCTTGTATTGGTGCCTCTGCTATTTGATCAGCAATCACTTGTCCTTTGATAGCTTTTCTATATACATATTCAATGTCAAACTTGCTTAAGATCATTACCCACTTGGTCAGTCATCCAGTGAGTGCTGCTTTGCTCAAGAGGTACTTGAGAGGATCAATATGTGTGAACAATTTTGTTTGGTGACTCAACATGTATTTTCTTAGCTTCTGGGAAGTGAAAACAACTGCTAGGCATGACTTTTCTATCAGTGTGTAGTTTAGCTCATATCCAACCAAAGTCCTGCTTAGATAGTAGACGGCCCTCTCCTTTCGTGCATCATCATGTTGTCCCAAAAGGACCCCTAACGCTGATTTTGTCACTGAGATATATAGAAGCAATGGTCTACCTTGTACTAGTGGGACCAATATAGGAGACTTTAGAAGGTAGTCTTTGAATATCTAAAATTCCTGTTCACATTTCTCTATCCATATGAACTTGATGTCTTTATGTAATAGATGTTGGAATGGGTGGCACTTGTCTGCTAGTTGAGCTATGAAGCATCTGATCGATTGGAGCCTTCCTTGTAATCCTCTCAGTTGTTTTAGGTTCAATAGTGAAGGCATGTCCAATATTGCCTTAACCTTTGCTGGATCCACTTCAATTCCTCTGTGTGATACTATGAACCCTAGTAATTTTCCCACTGTGACACCGAATGCACACTTTTTTGGATTTAGTCAGACTTTGAATTCCTGCATTCTATCAAAGGTGGGTCCCAAAATGTGTAGTTGATCCTTTCAGAGTATTGATTTGGCTAGTATGTCATCCACATAGTCTTCCATTATCTTGTGGATGAGATCATGAAATATGGTTGTCATTTCCCTCTAATATGTTGCTCCGGCATTCTTTAGACCAAATGGCATGACATTAAAACAATATGTTCCCCAAGGACATGTGAAAGCCATTTTGTGGTGGTCCTCTGGTGCTATCCTTATTTGATTATAACTTGAGAAGCCATCCATAAGTGATAGCATTTTATGTCTTGCAGTTAGGTCCACTATCATATCGATGTTTGGTAAAGGAAAGTCATCCTTGGGACATGCGATATTGAGATCTCAAAAGTCCGTGCAAATTCACATCTGACTACTATGCTTTGTAACTAGTACCAGATTAGATATCCAGTACACATATGGTATAGGTCTGATGAATTTAGCATCCAAGAGCTTTTTCAGTTCTTCCTTGACTAGGAATGCAACGTTAGGGTGCATTTTTCTCAGCTTCTATTTGACAGGTTTAGCGTTTGGTAGCAATGGGAGATGGTGTAATACTAACTCTAGATCCAAACCTAGCATATCTAAGTAAGACCATGCAAAATTGATCATTCTTGCCTTGAAGAAACTCATGAACTATTCTCTCTCCTCAGGGGTGAGAGATTTCACCAAGTAGATAATCTTTGGGTTCTTGTCATCCCCCAAGTTGATTTCCTCTGTCTCTTCAGCTAGTAGTGTTGATTTCTCCTTTGTTAAGGGGAGGAGTTCTTTCTTTCCATCTTCTAGCACCTCGGTGAGGTTTTTTCTAGAAGATACGTCTTATTTTAGCTTTTTAATCTTTTGTTCTTTTTTCCTTTGTGGACTAGAAAGAGGAGATTCCTCCCTGAAATATGCTGCTCTGTCTAAGTTAATGGAGAATCCTACCTTGTGATCTCCTGATGGAATGCCTTCCCTCAATCCCATGAAATGAGCTATTGCCTCGTCATTCTCGAAGACATCTAGATCAGGTGGCCCTTGTTGATCCCACTCTATAAGCTCAGAGTGTACAAGACAGACACTTTCGCTAATGTTTGGCTTTGGTTGACTGAACAGTACTACTAATATGGTGCCTACAAAATTAGAGTGTGATGAGGACGCACCACTTGAAGGCTGACGGATGACATGTTTGTCTATACAAGGTTGTTTGGTAATTGTCAGCTATTCAAATAGGTCTACTAGATTTATGATAATGTCGACTCAAGGGGAAAAATAAGGGATTGATAGTTTAAAATTGTGGAGGGATCTCCACTCAGACTCATGGGAGTTTGTCTCAATGGAATGTTCATCTGATGTCTCACTTCCTTGGTTATCATCGATTGCTATGTGTAGGTTTATTTGGGATTGTGTGGTTCCCTCTTTGGTGGGCAACAACTATGCTAATATGTTGCTTATTAGGACATGCTCAGTGTTGTGCACTTGGTGCATCTCTGCTACTTGCTCTTGATTGACTTGAATGTCTTGGATCACCAGAATAGTGCTTTTTTGTCCATAGCCCAAAACTCTTTTGTTTCTTTGGGTTGGTGGTAGAGGCAATTCATATATTCCTTATTGTCTTGCCCCCAGTCTGGTTGTACCATTGTACCCAAATCTTTGTATCATTTTGAAACCGTTAGCATAGTTTGCCAAAGGTAGTGGTGGTCAAATTATCTTAGGGGAGTCTCGGTATAACTCGGTATTGATGTCTTGCTCAAAAGGATTCTCTTTTGCTATGTCTCCCCATCGGACAAAAGTTGTGGGTGGACATCTGAATAGAATAGGCTGTGAAGATTCTGTTACAAAAACAGGTTGTGGCATGCCATGAGTTCTTGGGTTTTGAGGCATTTATGTGATGGTAAAAGCCTCTTCATATCTATATTCACCGCATCCCTTGTCCATGATGGATATCTTGCTTTCTTTCTCTGTGATATCTTTAAGATTTGGATTTGAAGGGGAGGAGATACTCGCATCCTAGTTAATGACTATCTTTCCCACTTCTTGTGTGACATCTTTGGGATTCAAATCTGAAGAGTATGGGATGCTTGTATCTTGGTATGATGGTACCTAGTTATCGGTGCTGATTTGGACCACATTGCAATATTGGAAGGGGTTGGGATCTCCCTCTATGATGATCTCCTCCCCTTGGTGAGGGAACTTGATGCATTGATGGTATGTCAAAGGTATAGCTTGCATTTCATGTATCCAAGGTCTCCCTAGTAACATGTTGTATCCCAACTCAAGGTCTAATATTTGGAAGGGTGTGTTTTTGACCACAGGTCCAATGCAAATAGGTAGAATGATAATACCCTTAGAGCACCTTTCCTCTTTATCATAGGCTCTGATATTTATCCTTCTTGTGACATCAATGCTTGATTTAGAATAGCCCAGTTGCTTGATTAAATTTAGAGTACAAATGTTTAACCCAGCTCCACCATCAACAAGGACCCTATGGACAAGGCTTTTGTGGATTTGGACAAGTAAGTGTAGAGGATCATTATGCAAGGGCTTATGCAGTGGCACATCACGGTCTATGAATGTGGCATGTTTGTTAGCTGCTATATGGTTGACCATTTTTTGGAAGATTTCTCGTGTTATGTCCCTTGGGATAGCTACATTTTGAAGTACTTGGTCAAGTGCCTGTTTATGCTACGGAGATATGCGCAAGAGGTCAAACATGAAGATCTAGATAGGTGTGCGCTTTAGTTGGTCCACTATGCTTGCTTGTGGATCTGATTTTGCTATGGGATTGGTTGATGTAGTAGCTAAGGATGGTACTCCTTGCAAGACAAATGTAGCATGACGCATAGTTATAGCACAATTGTTACCTTGGTCCCTGACAGTGATTGTGGCCACATGGTCATCTGAAGGATTTAGGCAATTTATGACATTATCACTATTAGTGTATGTATAGTTAACTTTATTAGTTTGTCCACCAGACTCGGAGGCTTTTCCCTTGTTGTGATCATGGAAGGTATCATTGAAAATGGTGTGATCAGTTGTGCCTTTAGTTTGAGTGTTCATCACATCAATGATCCCTGTGTCAATCAGATCTTGGATAGCATGCTTCAATCGGTAGTAGTTGGCTGTTTTGTGCCCTTTGACCCGATGAAACTCACAGAAATCTTTGTCATTATAACACCTTGGTTTGTTTTCATCTTGTTCAAAGTCTCTGATTTCTGGGAGAGTGATAGTGTTTGATTGTATCAACTTGCGTAAAGCTGATTCTATCGGCTCTCCTAATGGCATGAAATCTCATTGCTGGAACTAAAACCGTGGTTTGCGTTGATTCTATTGTTGATTATTTGACACAGCGGCTGCTTGTATAGGGTGAGGTTGGTTTTGAGTGTATGCTTATTGAGTGGGCCCTGTGGGGTTTTGGTTTGCCACAGGTGCGCCTTGTAGTGACACCTTGGGTTGCACGTAGTTGACTATCTTTACATCAATGACACCATCGCTAGTGACATTTTTGTTCTTGTTCCACCACTTAGCCTTTTTTGTTGCATTTTTATTTGTGTTTATTTTGTAGGATCTACAAGGATACCTCATTTGACCAAGTTATTCTCACAACAAGCTCCTCTTTTGATGAGTTGTGTGAAGTTTGGAGCTAACTATAGCTCTGTTGTGAATGACATGTTTGGGATCAGATTGTCAACAAACATGACTATCAAGTCTTGTTTGGGCACATCATATGTTATATGGTTTTCCATGTTCCTCCATCTCTTTAGGAATTTCACAAAAGACTCTCCATCTTTCTGTTTAATGTCACAAAGGTCCTTGATGTTGACCTTGCGCTCGATGTTATGATGAAAGTGAGCTATGAACTTTTTAGCTAATTCTCCCCAAGACTGGTTGCCATGAGGTAGATGTGAGAACCATTCCATTGTTGGTCCGGCTTAATTTTATGGGAACAGTCACATTAGATATGTCTCATCATGAGTGACTTCGACGCAACTAGAAAAGAACTCTTGTATATGCTCAATAGGGTTGGTACTGCACCTATACTTATCGAATTTTGGCACTGAGAAGTGGTTTGGGAATGGAGACATTTGAAGAGAATAATCGAAGGGGTATGGGTATAAATCCTCTATGATATAGGATTTAGTTTGCCCCTGATTTTTCATATCCATCATTTGGGTTTGAAGGGTTTGCATTTGTTGCATTAGCATGTCCATTTGATATTGTGGCTGATGCATGTGGACATTCCTAGGGACTTGATATTGATTCCCCACCGAGTGATTTGTAACTGTAGGGACATGAGTAGTCCATTGTGGGTTTTGATGTGTTTGCTGTTATGACAAAACCTGGGGTTGATAATGCTGGGGTAGGTATTGCTACTGCTGAGGTTGGGATTGAAACTGGGGTTACTATTGTGGTGGTTGGAACTGAGGCAACTAAAGCTGGGGTTGCTATTGCGGAGGTTGGATTTGAGGCAACTGAAGCTGGGGTTGTTGTTGTGGAGGTTGGAACTGAGGAAACTAAAGCTGGGGTTACTGTTGTGGAGGTTGGATTTGAGGCAACTGAAGCTGGGGTTGTTGTTTCAAAGGTTGGATTTAAGGCAACTGAACCTGGGGTTATTGTTGTAGAGGTTGGATGGGTGTAAGAATGGGAAAATATGTAGATTTGGGTGGGCCTTGATTGTAAGTCATTCTGACAGAGATGGATCCCTGTGGGCATGATGTGTTGACCCCAAGATTAGTGTAGATTGATTGTAGCAGCGGCATAGTTTCAGAATAGCTGGTGTTTGGTCGGATGGATGGCATAGCATGAGAGCTTGATTGTGCTAGCCATGAGACCAAAGGTGGAAGCATACTAGTGACCATGGGTGCACTTAGTTGCGAGCCTGTCATGCCTTGAGTAGATGATGTGTTGGCTTGGGTTGGGTCATTGGTTTGATTGGATACAGTCTATGTCGATGTGGGTAAGGCCAATGGTGGAAAGACATGTGACACAACAGGTAATATCTGGGGAGTGTGAGTAGTGTTTTGACCTGCGAGAGGGTTTTATGGCCATATAGTTGATACACTGAATTCAACAGGGAGTTTGACTCCCTTCTTTATTAGCATGGCCAAGTAACATTCAAGGTTCATTTCTACAATAGCATCAACTACTTTGGTGGAGTAGGCATCTTGTTCCACATCTTCAAGTTCTTCTTCGGTTTTATCTTGGAAAAAGGCTGCCCCACGAGGCTATTCAATGAATAGAGTAGAACTGGTGATCATGAAGGGATCGTTCTCTTGCTCTATTTTCCAAGCAGGGAAATGGTTGATATATGACTCATCAGGTTGAGCTCTAGCCTTAGACCTTGTGTAAGGTCCTCCATGAGGTGTTTAAGACATAGTGCGGTCTAGGTTTTGTAACTAAAACAAGTGATATAAAGAAAACAAAGAAGAGGATCTCTTCTAAGAAAATTTTGAGTTATGTTTTGGACAAAGGCAATTCTAAGGACAGATTTTGATATAACTTGATCTCAAAGTGGTGATGATAAAAGATAAGATTTGCCGACCTTTGTCTTGGAAAAAGTCAATTTGATAAAGATGATGATGTTTGATATGATGAGATCAAGATATTTTGAGTCTGAGCTTTTGAACTAACAATGTTTTAGACAATAATTGTGCTTTACAGAGAAAGGGTAATCTTTAATTTTTAGAGATTCACACAATGTTCTTCGCATTTTCCTGGGATAGACACTAGTTTTGGACACCAAATGAAGAATTCTTTCAAGGTTTTAGGTCAGAACAGGAATATAGTATATCTGGTCAAAAGTGGTACAATTTCACCGATTGCGGTAAAATAACTGGCCAATTGTGATAGTTTTTCACACAATGTTTGCAAGATAGTTGATGTTGACAACCCTAGACTTTAACACGTTTTGACTCATTTTGACAGTTTGGATGTTTTGTTTTTTGTTTTTAGAAACTTATCAAAGGAACAAGCACAATAGAAACTATGTTTTGAAGAATGAAGACTGAAACTATGTATGTTCTACAACTTTTTCAAGTTGCAAGGTTATCACGAGGTCTCAACAATGAACAGTCAGATTAATCTAGGTCAATGGCTTCAGAATACAATGTTAT
>MU223792.1:923785-946319 GCA_018584345.1 Thuja plicata
CTTTATTTGATGAAATTAAATTAATTTAATTGGAAGAATTTAATTAGTAAGTTTAAATATTTGAATTTAAACTATAGGAAATTGAGTTTAATTAATTAACTAATGATAATTAATCAATTAAAGCTAAAATTAATTATTTAATTAATTTTGGGAATTTGATTAGATGATTTGGGGAATAAATTTAGAGGAAAATAGATGATTAATTAATGATTAAAAAACCATTATTAATAGATGAAAAATTAGTGTTTTTAATGTAAAGTTGCAAGCCTGTCCATTTTAGGGTGTCTACACCAGGGTAGAGGGAGAGGATCTATGCAGGATAGACCTAGGGAACATAGGATTACCTGGCCATGAGAGAGGAGGAGCACTGCAATAAAACCCCTCATTCATGTTGTGGTCCCAGTAGTGGTGAAGTATTTGATGGATATATAGACTCTTCAAGCAGCTGCATCATTGACTGATGTCATTATCTAGCATGGAATTTAGTTAGTTGGATGATTTGATGGATCAGTGCCTGTGCCACCTCCATCTTCATCACATGCACCATTAGGATCATCCCATCCCTTACCAGCTCCATCATCATCACATGCACCATTAGGATTATCTTCTCCCGTGCGAGCTCCATTATCATCAGATACAGTTCTAGGGTTGGTACAGGAGCACCCTAAATGAACAAATTGTTCCTATAGAACTTAGGGTTTCCATTAAGGTCCTAAGAGGCCTCTATTTATGTTAGAACAATGGGTTAATCATCAGACTCCTTTGTAAGACCATAGTTCCAAGATTGGCATCCTATGAGCCCTTGGTCAACTATTGGTCAATGATGGTCCAAAACCCTAGGAATAGGTTTTTTTTTTTTCATGTTTGTATCCACTAGGGATCAATAAAATAAGGTTGAGACCAAGTTTGGTCATCAAATTTGCAAAATTGCAAAATATGCAAAAGTTGCTCAAAAGTTGTCAAGTAACTTTTGAGCAAAGTTGACAACTTTTGTCAAAAAATTGTAAAACAACTCCCAAATGGCTAGTTGGTTCAAATATGTTTTGTAACCATTGGGAGTGCCTAAAAAATCCCTTTTAGGTGGTTTTTAGGCTAATGATGTAATTTTGGCATTAAGAATCAATAAAATATAACCATTTCTCTGCAAATCCTGAGGACAATCAATCAGTACGGATTGGTACAAACAGGACATGAAAGTCTAACACCAAGAGTTATGCTTGTAAACCCTCTTTCTTTTTCATTTGGTTTCATGTGTTGATAAATCATACTTTGAAATTTATTGAATTTCTAATCCCACCGCCTGGTTTGTACACCCTAATTCAGGGTTTCTTAAAGAATTGAGTGTATTTATGTTTTCCACCATGGGAATTCAATGACCCTTGCTGGAAATCATTTTTTCATGATTTTATTCAAGAATTTATAGGGTAGGTTTTCCAAAGTGCAGGGAGACGGGGTTTCCATGATGCCCTAGGTGTATATTTCTATGTATGCACCATTCATAGAATCAGTACAATCATCATAACTCATGTTTGGTGACTCATCAAAGGCCCTAAATTGGTGTGGGATATCCTTATACATTCCCTCACATGTTACAATCATCATTTTGGGCATTGGATCCAAGGAAGAAGTACTTGTAGTGTAAGTGCTATCCAAATTAGGGCTAATTGCAATAGCCTTTTTGTGTATCTTCCTGATTTTCCTTCACTTTCATGTTTAGGTTCTTAAGTCTAATATCTTAGGCCATAAAGGGTGTCTGAATCCCTAATCCATTCTAGAGGTTATATGGAAGAATGTTATTTAAGATCAAATATCCTTCGAGGAAAGACTACAAGCCTAGTGTTGGGTTTGTGAAGTAGCTATGTCTTGTAGGTTGCAAAGGGTGGAAAGAACCATTGGAACTAATTTTTAGGGACCTAAATAGACCGCACCTATGAGTATTGGTCACCCCTGGTCCTATAATTCACTTTTGGGGTATTGTTGATAATTTGGGTCAAGTGCTTGTGAAGCCAATCTTGGTAGTTGTTGTTTTAGGATTGGTGAGACCTAGTGATTTGGTTACCCTTCAGGTATTGGGTTGTGATAACCTTAACCAAGTCCTTTCCCACACTTTTGATAAGTGTGAAGCATTTTGGCCTTAAGAGCTGGGTGTTTAGGGGTGTATTACCCTATTTGAGTCCTTTTGAGGCTTCCTACTGCTCACTTTGCATCAAGTGGTATTAGAGCTATGTATGCTCCTGAGGATGAAGAGGTCCCTTCAAGGGTTACAAACATTGAACTAGAAAAGATGGTGAGAGAAAAGCGGGTAGAAAATGCAGCATTGACAAGAAGACTTCAGGAGTTGGAGAACAAGGTAGAGAGGGAAAAAGAAGACACTTCTGGTGGTGAAGAAGGGAGTGAAGAGGAAGATGACACCCCTGATCAAGATGTGAACATTCATGCAGACTAGAGACCCCTTCTAGATTCCTTAAAGTCTATGGGGAGAAGAACCATGGAGGAGAAGTTGAATTTACCAAACATTAATGGGAAGATGAATGCAGACTTGGCCTTGGATTGGATAGAGGCCTTGACAAGCTTCTTTGAGTGTGAGGGCATCCTTGAGAAGTAGATATTTGTAGATAGGAAGATCCAAGTTGAAGGGAGCAACCCTAACTTGGTGGAACTTCATCCAAACAAAGAGGGTGAAGAATGGGAGAAGTATGATTACTTCATGGAACAAGATGATTGCATTGGTCAAGGAGACATATGTGCCTGAAGACTATGGGGTACAAATCCATAGGAGGAAGCAAAGCCTAAAGAAAAAATATATGGATGTAGGCTCATACACCGAGGAGTTCCTAAAACTATGTATGAAGACAAATGTGGCAGAAGATGAAGAAGAAAAGCTAGCAAGGTATATGAATGGTCTTAATGTATCCATTCAAGAGGAACTTAGCCTACATTTTCCTACCACAGTAAACAAGTGCTATCAAATGGAACTCAAGGTAGAGGAGAAGTGGAAAATAAAATAGGAGTTTGGCAAGGGAAAGAGTAATGACAGTGGAAATAACTTTAGAGGAAGAGGAACCTCTTGGAATAGAGGACAATACAGTGGTAGTAGCAGCAAAACCCTTGACCAAGGAGACAAAGAAAATAGTGATTCAAACTTCAAAGGAAACTATAGAGGGAGAAGACCCTTCAATATAGGGAAAAAAAATACTGGAAGAGGAAATGGACCCCTAAGGTGTTATTCCTCCAGTCAATTGGGACACCATGCAGGAAGATGCCCTGAGAAGAGAAACAATAACAATCAAGGAGAAAGAAGAGCACTACTCATTCAAGAGGAAAAGAAAGAAGACAATACAAATGCAAGGGATCTAGAACCAGAGGAAGGAGCATGTTTGATGATGAGACAAGTCTTCCTTCAAGTACCACAAAGCCAAGAACCTCCTCAAAGAAAGAATCTCTTCTGGAAAAAGATCAAATGCAATGGAAAGGTATGTAACTTTCTTATAGATTATGGCTCAACTGAAAACTTAGTATCTTGTAAAATAGTCAAAAAAGTTAAATCTCCCTAAGAAGCCTCATCCTTTTCCTTACCATGTCTCTTGGCTAAAAAAAGGTCAATAAACCTTAGTAACTGAATAAGCATGGATAGAGTTTTCTATAGCAGACTTTAACGACAATGCTCTTTGTGATGTTGTTGAAATGGATGCCTCCCACATCCTTCTAGGAAGGCCTTGGAAGTATGATGTATATGTCACACACCATTGTAGGAAAAATACCTACTCTATCACTAAAGAGGAAAAACATTCACCATGAAGCCCCTACCTGATACAAAAATAGAGAAAGAACCCACTATCATGACCATGGGTGAAAAATAAATGTTAAAAGTATTAAAGGAACCTGAAACTGAAGCCCTTGTCCTAATCTCTAAGCCCAAGGATAGTATAAGGTCTGATAATGATGATCCTATACCAGATGAAGTTAAGGAATTGCTTACAAAATATAGTGATGTCACTTCTAGTGACCTACCCACAACCCTCACTCCCTTAAGAGATATCAGTCACCAAAGAGACTTGATACTTGGTTCCTCCTTACCTAACAAGGTCCCATACAAAATGACACCAGTTTAGCATGCAAAGATTACAAGGAAAGTCAGTGAATTATTAGAGAGGGGACTAATTTAGAAAAGTCTCAGTCCATGTGTTGTCCCATCAATTTTAGCCCCTAAAAAGGATGGAAAGTGGAGGTTATGTACTGACAGCAGAGCCTTAAACAAAATCAAAATAAAATACAGGTTCCCCATTCCAAGAATGGAATTTACTTGACCAATTAGGAACTACTTGTTATTTCACAAAAAATGATTTAAAATTAGGCTATCACCAAATTAGGATAAAGCCAGGTGATGAATGGAAGACAACATTTAAAGAAATTGAAGGTTTGTTTGAGTGGATTGTTATGCCATTTGGCTTGATTAATGCTCCTAGGAAACTCATGAGACTCATGAATGAGGTCTTCATTGATTTTATTGGCAAGTTTGTGGTCATATATTTGGATGAAATTTTGAATTAGATTCATAGAAAAAAGGAACATCATGATCATGTTGAGAAAGTTTTGAAGAAACTCCATCAACACAAGTTAGTGATTAACTTGGAAAAGTGTATGTTCATGAAAAAGGAACTTGTCTTCCTAGGATTTTTCATCTCCCAAGGCACCCTAAAAATGGATCAAGAGAAAGTTTAAGCAATTTTCAACTGCCCTCCACCAAAGAACCAAGGTGATGTTAGAAGCTTTCATGGTTTAGCAACTTTTTATAGAAATTTTATTAATAATTTTAGCCATGTGTGTGCTCCTATGTTGGACACAATAAAGGGTGGAAAAAAGACTAGATTTGAATGGACTAAAGAAGCTGCAGATGCATTCCAATATCTCAAGAATAGAGTGGTCCAATACCCAATCCTAGTGCTCCCTGACTTCAACAAGGTATTCACTATTGAAACAGATGCAAGAAACTTGGCTATAGGTGCAGTCTTGAGCCAAGAAGGTAAGGCTATAGCATTTTTCTTAGAAAAATTGAATGATGAAAAGAAGAGGTATTCTACATATGATTTAGAACTTTATGCAATGGTACAAGCCCTAAAAAATTGGAGACACTACATTCTCCCTAAAGAATTCATTGTTTATACTGATAACCATGCACTAAGTTTTCTAAACAATTAGGAGAAGCTTGGAGTAAAACACATCAAATGGATGGAGAAGTTGCAAGCTTATACCTTCAATATAAAGCACAAAAAGGGAGTGGAAAATAAAGTGGTTGATGCCCTAAGTAGAAGGGTTGGATTGGTTGGAGAAGTAAAATTCTAGAGTGTAGGGATTGACTCCCTAAAACACCTATATGCTGATGATCCTAAATTTGGAGAAATTTTTGAGGTATGCACTAAAATGGTAGGCAAATATCATACTGATTTTTTTTATTTCCTGATTCATTATGAACTCTTGTTTAAAGGATCCCAATTGTGCATTCCTAAATGTTCCATGAGAACAAATATTATTAAAGAGAAACACTATGGTGGGTTAGGAGGAATTTTTGGGATAGATAAAACCACTGATTTAGTGAAAAGAAGTTACTTTTGGCCAAAGATGGGGAATGAAGTCAAGAAGTTTGTAGAATCTTGTACTATTTGTCAACAAGAAAAAGGTGTACCCACTAACCAAGGACTATACCAACCCCTACCAATTCCCTCTAGGCCATGGGAATCAATCTCAATGGACTTTGTAATGGGTTTGCCAAGAAAAAAATAGGATTATGATAGTGTTTTTGTCATTGTGGATAGATTTAGTAAAATGGTGCATTTTTTTCCTTGCAAGAGAACCAATGATGCTTCTCATATAGCATACCTATTCTTTAAGGAAGTTGTTAGAATCCATGGTATACCACAAACAATAGTCTATGATAGAGATGTGAAGTTTCAAGGTCACTTTTGGAGGACACTCTTCAATAAATTGGGTACCAATCTGACTTATAGTTTAGCATACCACCCACAAATAGATGGGAAAATGGAGGTGGTAAATAGATCTCTTGAGAATCTCTTAAGATGCCTTACAAAATAGTACACCCAAAGTTGGGATATGATCTTACCTCAGGCAGAGCTTTTAATTAATGACTCCATGAATAGATCCAATGGAAAGACACCATTCCAAATAGTGTATGGACTTCATCCAAAAGGTCCATTAGACTTGGTGGAGTTACCCTCTGATTTTAGAGTCAGTGCACAAGGAGAGGAATTAGCCAAACTGATCTCTAAAGTGCAGACAAAAGTGAAAGAGTCACTACAATAGTCCACCATGAAATATAAAGCACAAGCAGACAAGAGAAGGGGAGAGATTAATTTCAAGGTTGGAGATAAGGTATGGGCATACCTAAGGAAGGAGAGACTCCCTAAAGGTAGATACTCAAAGTTGCACATGAAGAAAGTTGGACCATGCACCGTACTCAACAAGATGGGTGAAAATGCATATGAAATTTCTTTGCCAATAAAAATATTTTTCATAAGTGCTATGCCACCTACTATTAGTTATGATTTAAGGACAAACCCAACCAATTTGGATCTTTACCAGAGGAATTGTGTAGATTTAGAAGACCACATGATCTTGACAGGGAAGTAGAAATGAGAGATACAAACTCAGGCCAATACTAGAAATACCACATCATCAGATGAGATGATCCAGAAACTATCCAATGAGTTCATTGCTTTCAAAAGACAACTTCCCAAATTTACAATCCTTACCAACGTAATTTTCAAGATCAGCTTGGAATAAATAGTGATGTGAGAAATACTGATGGAAAAACATTACAATTGACTGCTCCACAACAAAGGCTAGCCATTGAAGCTCCTCCCAAAAGGGTAAATATGTGTGCTTTTCACCTAAAAAAATATCATGATGGAGAAATTTGTCCCGATGTGGCTCATGCCTGGCAGATGCATCAAACAGATGAATGGAATGTTGGAGTATCTGGAGCTGAATTAGATTTTTTCTCACATGGTGACTCTGAAAACTTATTTTTTGAGTACGTATAAGATTCAAAATGAGATGCAACATGTTATGCTACTATAGATGGAACATCTTATGTAGCATTAACCTGGAATCAGAAAGATAAAGCCCCTATTTCCACACCTCCACCAAAAGGTAATGAGGCGTCTACTTCTTTCTCTAAATATTCCAACCAAGGAGTAAAAATTTTGCAATCGGGTAAGGAAAAAAATTCTTTTGACATTAATCAATTATGTAAAGATTCAAGAATTTAAATTTCTCCCATAGACTATCTTAAGTCTAATATTATGGAGTTGCAAAAATTAGTGGAATTTTTTAAAGGAGGGACCCAGGATTTAAACTAAAATTTCATATCTTTAGTAGAAGATGAGTCTGTTTTGATAGGTCAATTTGAGAAGGGAGAGTCATCATTTTTGGCTACTTCCCTAGGGCGAAAGCCTAACCCTTTCTATGTGTCATTATTTATAAATGGTTGCAAGTTGAGTAATTGCATAATAGACTCTGGTGCCTCAGACAATGTGATTCCATCAACTATAGCTAAGGATTTAGGTCTCACTCTCACTAAATCCCATGGTAGATGTTACTTCATGGATGCTAAAGAGGTCCCTTTGATTGGGCAAATCAAAGATGCCCAAGTGGCTTTAGCAGCACACCCTAAGAAGAAAATGTTGTTAACTATATTGGTTACTGATATACCTGCTAGTTACAGTTTGTTGTTAAGTAGGAGTTTTTGCAGGGATCTATGAGGAGAAATAAAGCTGGATTGGTCTCAAGCTTTGATCACAGTAGGTAGCAAAAAGATAAAATTGGTTCTTGAAGAGAAAGAAAAGTTCACAGTACTAAAATATGATGACCCTAAAGCCCAAATTCTATACCAAGAATTAGAATTTGGCAACTAAATGCTATTTACAGATAATCATGATAAGGAAGTCAAACCTGGAGAGGAGAAAAATTAGTCTTCCACTGAAGAAACGTCACCACAAATTTGGACTCTTGAGTTTGATGGTAGTTGTGCATTGTCAGGATCTAGTGCAAGCATAGTCCTAATATCACTAGATGGAGAATGTGAGCCCATGGCTTACAAATTGGAGTTTGGGAACACCAATAACACAACTGAGTATGAGGCCCTATTTTTAGGAATTATTGCTGCGAAAGAGAAAGGTGTGAAAATCCTAAGAGCTCGAGGTGATACTGAGTTAATTGTGTGCCAAGTTAAAAATAAATACTCTGTGAAGAATCATAGATTAAAAAACTACAGGAATAGGGTATGGGACAAAATTGAAGCCTTAGACACATTCTTTATTGAATCTATGCCAAGAGAGTTGAATTCTAAGGAAGACTCCTTAGCAGTATCAACCTCATTGCTCCTCCCTCACGCAAATTTCAAAGATAATAAATATCAAATAGAAGTGGTGTATAGACCATTTGTACCTAGCAATGTAGAAGATTGGCAAGTGTTTGAAGATGATCAAAATCTCCTTCTCTTTTTAGAGAGTGGTGGTGACTTTCTTAAGGATGCTCCTAGTAGTCATAAAGAAGATTGTCATGACAATCAGAGGAAAGATAAGTGAGGTATCATCCAATTGCAAGGTAATATTATCCCTCCTCATTTGGTCACACTTGAAAAAAATTTCAATAGGCATGATACCTTTGTTAAAAAGAAGAGGATTCAGAGAGGTCCTACCACTAGTGAATATGAAGGAATAAACATTGGAAGTGAGAAAGACCCCAAGATGATCAACATTGGGAAATTTTGTACTGAGGAAGAAAGGGAAGAGACCAGAAAAATCTTCCTAGAATACTAGGATGTCTTCACATGGAGTTATGAATATTTAAAAAGCTTCATGGATGGAAAATTCAAACATCAAATTCCTCTAAAGCCTGACACTATTTCATTCAGAAAAAAAAAGGAATTATAACCCCAAGGTTATTGATGTGATATTCAGGAAAGTTGATAAAATGCTTAAGGCTAAGATCATATATCCTATCCATCATTCTACTTGGGTAGAAAATATAGTGCCTATGAGAAAGAAAAATGGGGAAATAAGAATCTGCATGGACTTTAGAAACCTTAATTAGCCTTCCTTGAAAGATAATTATGCTCTTCCCAACATGGATTCACCTATTATAGACTGCGGCTGGAGCTCAGATGATGTCCATGTTGGATGGCTTCTCAGGGTATAATCAAATAGAGGTGGAAAAAGAAGATCAACACAAGACGGTCTTCACTACTCCATGGGGCACTTTCTCTTATCATAGAATGCTATTTGGGTTAATCAACGTAGGGGCTACCTTTTAGAGAGCTATGGATCTTCCCTTTAGCGATATGAAAATAAAATAATTGGTATGTATCTGGATGATCTTACAGTGTTTTCTATAAAAAGAGTAGATCACATAAAGGATTTGAGGACAGTGTTGCAAAGGTGTAGAGAAGATGAAATCTATTTAAATCCCAAGAAGTCAATCTTCTGTGTGACTAAAGGGAATTATTGGGACACATCATTTCTCAAGAAGGTATAAGAATCGATCCAAAAAGGGTTAGACCAATCCAGCAATTGATCTTACCTGTAAATAAAAGTGGAGTAAAATCATTTTTGGTCAGGTAAATTTTCTCAGAAGGTTTGTCCCTAATTTTTTATAAATTACTAAATGTATAGTGGATATGATGAAAGGGAATGTGAATTTTAAATGGAATGACCCTAGAAAACAAGCCTTCAAAAATATTAAGAATGCCATAGCCAACACCCCAGTTTTGAGCCACCCAAATTACAAGGAAGATTTCATAATTTATTGTTACTCCTCTGAGCATACTTTTTCATCTATTCTCATGTAGGAAAATAAGGAAGGGGTTCAAACTCCTATTGCCTTTATGAGAACACCTCTGAAAAATCATGAGTTGAAATACTCTCAGACTGAGAAACATGCTTTCGCAGTAGTAAAGGCTTTAAAGAATTCTAGATTTTATATTTTACATTCTCACTCCCTTGTATATGTGCCTGACATTGCAGTAAAAAGTGTATTAACTCAACAAGATGTGGGTTGTAATAATAGAGGAGCATGTGTGGCTAAGACACAGGAATATGACATAGAAATTAAAACCACCAAGTTGGTGAGAGGAAATGCACTGTGAAAAGCAATAGCAGAAAATCAAGTGCATGAAGATCCTAAAGAGACACAATTGGTTTTGGCAGTGAGTATGTAAGACCCCTTGTTTGAAAATATTATATATTTTCTGGTGTATGGTAACAGCCCTGAAGGATTGAATTTGAAGAAAAGGAGAGATTTAAAGATGAAAGCCTCTAAATATGTTATTTGGTAGGATAGGTTGTATAAGAGGTCGATAGATGGTACTTTCCTCCAGTGTGTAGACAAACAACAGTAGGATAAACTGTTGAAGGTGTTCCATGATGAAGCTTGTGGGGGACACTTTTCTTCATCAATTACTGTGTTCAAGATATTGAGACAGTGCTATTATTGGTCGGGAATGTTTACGGATGCATATCATTGGGTAGAAAGATGTGAGAAGCAAAAAATTATTAATAGATAGCCACAGCTAGCAGTCGTCCCCCTTAGACCATTGATAATTGAAGGTCCCTTTCAGCAGTGGGGTCTTGATTTTATTGACCCTATAAACCCTACATCCAGTGCGGGCCATACCTATATAATCACTACAACAGACTACTTCATGAAATGGGTGGAGGCAAAAGAAACTAAGAGAACTACCTCCAAAGTAGTACATGATTTTATTAAAGAAAACATCCTGGTAAGGTTTGGTGTACCTATCAATTTAGTAATGGATAATGCCACATATTTTCTTCTTGGGAAATTACTAAATTTTGTTTTAAGTATGGAATTATGATCAGTCATTCATTTGAATATTTCCCACAAGGAAATGGTTAGGCTAAATCCAGCAACAAGAGCTTGGTAAACATTATGAAGAAGCTCATGGTAGGTAATTAGATAACCTAGCATAATAAAATCCATGAAGTGCTTTGGGAAGATAGGGTGAGCCCCAAAAGAGTTATATGCGTTTCCCCCTTTGAACTTGTCTATGGAATTGAAGCCAGTCTTCCGTTGTCATTGGAATTGGTGACTTTAAAATTGAGGACAATAGTAGAAGATGGCATATATGAAGATGGTTTAGAAAAGAGAATCCTATACTTAAACAATATTGAAGAGGAAAGAGAGAAAA
The DNA here is from genome assembly GCA_018584345.1 of Thuja plicata. NCBI lineage: Eukaryota > Viridiplantae > Streptophyta > Pinopsida > Cupressales > Cupressaceae > Thuja > Thuja plicata. The sequence goes on from MU223792.1 coordinate 935,010, forward strand.
TGGTAGATCACATCACACAACATCAAATGCATGTGAAGAATTTGTTTGACAAAAAGAGCATACCTCAGAAATTTATGGAAGGAGATATGGTGCTACAATGGGACAAACGTAGGGCACCTAAAGGTATGCTTGGAAAATTTGAGACACTATGGAAAGGGCCCTTCAATATTCATCAGGAATTTGAGAATAATTCTTTTAAGTTGACTTATCTAGATGGCGAGGCACTACCCTTGACATACAATGGTCAAGACTTGAAGCTGTACCAGATCTAAATCTAAAATAGGTAACCCCCTATATTCTACAATAGTTACATTTAGTTCCTATTTTTGTTTTCCTTAGTTAGGTTTCCTTTCCTTGTTTCCTTTTTGTGTTTTTCCTTAGTTTTGTTGTGAGCCGCCCTTTTATTGAGCTTTGCAAAACTAGAGACTTGAATTCCTTGCTTGGACATGTGAATGTCCAAGTCCCCAAACAGAGCCAGTTGTTGCCCCATTTTTGTTCTGCATATCTTTAGAGAAAAATGGATGTATAGTGTGTAGTGATGGTCTTGAAAACATCGTGCAAGTCTTGAGTCTAAGTCTAGCTTTTCCTTTAGGCTAGGATACCTTTATCATATTTTCCCAAATCAACTTCTCTTTTATAAGCCGGTGGGGGTTTTTTATCTGAGATCATGTCATATTGGGTAGGTTAAGCTCCCAAATCTGATAAAGGTCACGTTTCAGAGGTTTCTAACATTGATTTTATGTGATTTTAAAATCTTTAGCTTTGATACTTGATCTTGTCACATTGGCGGAAAATTGGTTGTGAGCTTCTCCTTGGTAGATAACCACCTGTAGAGTGCCTTTTTCACAAATGACAATTTTAAAATTCTTAGCGGTTAGTGGAAGTTGAAAATAGATAATTTGAGGCTAGAAAGACTATTGCATGCAAAATGAATCCCTATGGGTCAGAGGAATGATCAAATGATAAATAATCTAAGATCAAAGCTTATCGGCATAAAAGTAGAAAATAACTTCTCCACTACTCCAATAGGCAGGTTTTGACCCACAGGATGCATTTTCTGCCATATTGTTATACACGAGCTTTTTGAAGAAAAATCAACATGTGAGGTGACTTAAGGCATAAAGAAACTAGATAAAACTATCACATATCATTTTAGCATTGTAACAAGCTACAATTTCTCCTTGGCATATTTTTGAGTAGGGAGTGTTCCAAAAGCATTTCTCTACCCAAAGGGAAGTAGAAAAGTAATTATCCGCTACCTCCAAAAAGTTACCGTTATATATCCAAAGTGAAAAGATATTTCTTAACAGCCCATAGAGGTAAGGTAATTAATTCAAATAAATTCATTTTTCTACATAAAAGACTTTTTCATAAATGCTTAAGTCTTTCACTCATGTGGTGCGGGAAGTCAGTCGTTAACAATAAAAAGTTGGGAGTTATAAAATCAGTGAAGTGTTGCAAACAAGAATTACCATATGTTCATCAAATTTCCTAGATTAAAACCCCTGGAGATAGTTGTTCCTTGCTTTCATATTCCTAAGATAGATTCTTGGTTCTTAAATCAAATCAATCAAAGCATGGTCACCAGATTCATGGGATTCGATGGGATGAATGGTATCACTTTCAAATAGCATAAAATCACGGATACTTCTCTGAGGTTCTTTGACATGCAAAGCTTTCATAGTAGGTTGAATGTAGAAAGCATACATCCCATTATAGAGAAAATGAACGAGAGTGGATTAGTTGAAGTCGTTGGCTTTCCTGTTGCAATTCAAGCTCCAGAGCTTGTTCGCGAATGCATAGCCTTCTATAATACGGATACCAAGCAAATTATTTTTCCCAATGACATGGTGCTAATCTACATACATGTAGAAGATTAAGCCCCTCCCTATAAGTTATGAACCCATGCTAGGTCAAGCCATTGATGACTTGTAGACCTTGATGGGTGGGATTTACAAAAGGACAGAGCAATGGATCTAATGGATGATGGGTAGAAGGAAGAGGTCAGAAAGGAAGCCTCCTTCTCAAAAAATTCCTGCAAAAGTGACTAGGAGCACTCCCACATCATCCTCAATAGCTATCCTCACTGTAGCTAAAGTGCCAGCTCAACCAACAGGCAGAGGTGATGAACCTCCTGAGAAGGCGGTTCCATTAGAGAAGACATGCGAAGATGGCTCACCTCCCATCATTGGTTCAATAGAAGAAGTAGTTTATACAGACCTGGTCAAGTCTACGGTTGAGCCTATTAAAAGTTTAAAAATAGAGAAAGCAGTTAAATCTAGCACTTTGGGTACACAAGGTGACACCTCGATTCAAGATACTCCAAGGCGAGGGTCCCCAATTATAGTGGAAGTGGGTGAGGATAGTTCTAGCACTGCAGCCATTGAATCAGATGAAGAGGTTGGAAAGAAACATGAGGTTTCTCAAATCACTAAATTAGTTTCCTCCTCTCCTACCTTATTAAATCCATTTTCTTCTAGACCTAAATCTACTCCTCCAGTCATCAGGAAGTTGTTTATAAAAGAATTGGTCTCTGCCACCAAAGTTACTAGTGCGAAGTCTTGGATAGAGAACACTCTAGAGTGAAAAAGGAAGAGGATATAAGAAGTATCTCCCAGTAAGGATACTCTTTCATGGGACTTAAAATCCAGTACTACTATGAGAAAGGTGAAGAAAGAAAAGATATTGTCTACATTAGGCTGAGATCCTGAAATAGTGCACTTCACTATGGAGGTAGCAAATCCCACAAAGGAAGGTAGGTTTGAATATTTAACCACTTTTGGCTTTGAGCTACAATAATTTGATATGGGGTTAGATCATCATGATACCAAGGTAGATTGGTGGAAATCCACTAATATTGTAATTGAAGAAGAGCTTGAGGAGCTCAAAAATGCTAAAGTCCAACTTAAAGCAGAAGTCACTGAACTGACTAACCTTATCAGGTAGTTAGTTACTCCAGTTGCAAGCATTCCTAGTGCACAAACCAATTTTGACCCCAATGCTGCAGAGAATCAAGCCATCATCACCAATTTGAAAGAAGATATACACTTTGGGAAAATTGGTAAAAGATGGATCGAGAGGCTCAAATCTGAAGGGATTGTAGTTATTGAGCAGCTAGGTGATACTTGTTGGAATAGTCCCAAAGGATAACTGAGAGGGGGGTGAATAATTTATCAGCTACTTTAATTATTTTCTTTACTTAGATATCAACTAACATAAAGCAAATGCACATTCAGATAACACAATAGAGAACACAACAATTTTAGTTATGGGGAAACCAAATAGGTAAAAACCTCAGTGGGAATTAGCACCCACAAAGAACTATACTTGAGTATAATTATCCCTATTAGGAGATCTTGCAACCCTGTTAGGAGTTGTTCTTTACAATGAAATAAGTACAAAGACCTAGTTAAAGGTCAGAACCTATTAGGAGTCTTTTACAAGTAACCCTATTAGGGGTGAGGACTCACTGTCCAAAAGCTCACTGCTAAAATGATGAAGGTTGCAACCTTCACTAGAACAAATATACACTATATCTGATAAATGAACTATTTGAGTAGATCTGTTGTCTTGATCAGTTATAGTGTATTGTATACTTCCACTTCTTCTTCACATAGATCTTTTCTTGATGAATGAAATGTCTCTACTATCCCAAAACAATGGACATTTTGTTCTATACTTTTTCTGTCTCTTTTCTTATAATTCACACTTAGTGTTCATCAAATGAACTACTAGAAGTATCTTCTCCAAAGGATGTGATCTTCATCAGCTTTAGGAGTCACTTTAATAATTCTTTATTTGGCCACATCAACCATGCAACCTATTTAGAATCACGCAACCCAAACTGAATAGACATGATGCTTCACAAAGTCGGCTCTACCAAATTAACTCCAACTTCACGATTATGATAGAACATGTTTGGCACCTTTAGATAATTATCTTTAGCTCATAACTAAACATGAATACAAACACGCATCGCATATCTCAAATATAGGTGCAACTCAAGAAATAATTTAATTACGTCGGCTCTTCACATATAGTCTTTAGTCTCTATAACTATCATAACTGATTAACATAACTCAATTGAAACTTCATATATGACTTGGCATGAATGCAGATAGCATCTAGAACATGTATACACCATGGAAATAAAAATTCATAGCTCCAGAACAATTGTACTGATAATTTCATATAGAACATTGTTGTATATTATATGTTGTCATCAATGACAAACATACAATCAATTATTTGCACAGAAGCAAATCTCCAACAATCTCCCCCTTTGACATTGATGGCAACATATGATATCATCAACTCAAAGTATCTTCCTTCTTTTTAAAATCTTCTCAATATCCTCATCAAAAGTTCCTCTTCACTGTTGTTGCTATTCTAACTATATACTCCCCCAGAGTATATGCTCCCCCTTACTAATACTCCCCCTTTGACATCAATGAAAAAGGGTGTTAAACTCCATTAGGCATAGGTACTACTCCAGAAGTAGAGTAGTCAACCATTCATCAGTCACCAAGGACTGATGTTCTTGCTACAAATTCTAATTAGACTCAGGAAAGGGAATTACTCCCAGCTTCTCCCTAAGATACTCAAAAGTATCTTTTGATAATGGCTTTGTAAAAATATCTGCTAATTGTTCTTTAGTGCTCAGATAATCCAACTTTACTTCTCCGTCTACAAATTTTTCTCTTAGAAAGTAGTATTTGATCTCAATGTGTTTTTTCTTTGCGTGCATCATAGGGTTCTTTGACATGTTGATAGTATTAGTTTTGTCACAGTGAATAGAAATAGGATAATCAATCTGAATACCAAAGTCTTTAATCATCTGTTTGATCCAAACCATTGTTGAGAAATTCAATGTTGCTGCCACATACTCATCTTATGTTGTTGACTGAGAAATACATTTTTTCTTTTTACTTGTCCAAGTGACCAACCTGTCTCCAAGAAATACTACTCCTCCTAATGTACTCTTTCTGTCATCAACACAACCTTCCCAATCAGCATCAGTATACACATGAAGTTGTATATTCTCTGAGTTAGGATACCATAAACCATAGTCTATAGTTCCTTTTAAGTATCTGAATATTCTTTTTATTGCCATTAGGTGATTTTTCTTAGGTTCAGCTACAAATCTTCCAACAATGCCAACTGCATTGGAAATGTCAGGTCTAGATTGAGTAAGATATATGAGTTTTCCAATCATAGACTTGTATAGGGTCTTGTATATTGCTGTGGAATTATCATCTTTAGAAAGCTTGCTTCCTATTATCATGGGAGTTCTTACTAGCTTGCAATCTTACATCTTGAAAGTTTTCAATATCTCCTTCACATACTTAGACTGATTTATGAATATGCTTTTGTCTATTTGTTTTACATTCAATCCCAAAAAATATTTGATAGGTCCAATCATGATCATTTAAAACTCACTTTTCATCTCTTTGGCAAATTCTGCACTTAGTTTGTCATTACCTCCAAAGATAATGTCATCAACAAAAATAGAAGTAGTAATCCTTCATTTATCTCTCTTATGAATAAATTATAGTCTGTTTCTCCTTTTCTGAATCCTATCATTGTTAAGTAATCATCTAGTCTCTCATACAAGCTCTTGGGGACTGTTTAAGTCCACAAAATGCTTTTCTTAATCTGCATACCATGTCTGGTTTGTCTGAAAGTTTGAATCTTTCAGGCTTCTCTATGTAGACTTCTTCCTTCAAGTCACCATTCAGAAAAGCTGACTTGACATCCATTTGATATACTTTGAAGTTCTTGAATGTTGCATAGACCAAAAACAACTTGATAGCTTCCAGTCTTCTCACAGGGGAAAATGTATCAGTGTAGTCTATTAATTCTCTCTGTGCATATCCTTTGCATACTAATCTTACTTTTTTCCTTACCACTGTGCCTTCTTCATTAATTTTGTTCCTAATTATCCACTTTGTTCCAATCACATTCTTGTCATGAGGTCTAGGGACCAGTTCCCATGTATCATTCTCTATTATTTGATCTAATTCTTCTTGCATAGCACTTTGCCAATCTGAATCTTTGCATGCATCTTCAACACTTAAGGGTTCAATCTAAGAAAGTAAACATACCTCTTCATCAGTGGTTGAACCTTTTTCTCTAGATCTTGTCAAGACTTTAGCACTCTGATCTCCAATGATGTCTTCCTTAGAGTGGTATTTGGATGTGTATTTTGAGTTCTTAGGAGTAACACTTTCATCTATAATTTGTGATTCTTCTTCACTGGGTTCAGGATTGTTACATGAAACATCAATACAGTCAAACATTTCTTCAATAACTGTGTCTTTATTGATGGGTCTGGGCTCATCTTCAATCATGGGAGCATAATCATAGTATCTTTCTTTAATCATAAACTTCTCAACAATATTCACATGAGTAATTTCAATGATCTTCTTTAATCTTATATTAAAACATCTATAGGATTTTCTTTTAGTAGAGTAACCAAGAAAAATACCTTTGTCGCTTCTAGCATCAAACTTGCCAATGCTATCATCTCTCTTGATGTAGAATTTTATTCCAAAGATTATAAAGTATTTTATAGTAAGTACATTACCAAACCAAAGTTCATAGGATGTCTTGTCTGCGCCTGGTCTCAATTATATTATATTGATAGTATAGACGGTTGTATTGACCACATCTCTCCAATAGGTATGGGCAACCTTTCCTTCAATCATGATAGTGCACATTGTGTCAAGTATTATTATGTTCCTTCTTTCTACAATCCCATTCTACTAAGGGTTTCTAGGTGCACTTAGCTATCTTTTGATTCCATGTTCTTCACAGTAATCATAAAACTAGTCAGAGGTGAATTCTCCTCCTCTATCAAATCTCAGACATTTTATCTTTAATTTAGATTCATTCTCAACCTTAGCTTTGAACACTTTGAACTTCTCAAAAGCTTTAGATTTTTCTTTTAGGAATGAAATCCACATCATCCTTGAGAAATAATCAATAAACAAAATGAAATACCTTTCTCCATAGTATGATCTTGTTTGAGTAGGTCCACATAGGTCTGTATGTATCAGATCTAATTTGTTTTTAGCAGAGTCTTGTTTGCTCCTAAATGAGGTCCTCACATGCTTCCCCATCACACATTCCATGCATATGGTGTCAACTAGTCTTGCAATACTTGGAAGGTCTCTTACTTCCTTAACATTACTTATCTTGACTATGTTGTCAAAATTGATATGACAAAGTCTCTTGTGCCATAGCCAACTGTCATCCACTTTAGCAACAAAAAAAATTACTTTTGAATTGAGATGAAAGACATTACCTTTGGTATTTGAGCCTAATGCAATCATGTCTCCTTATTTTTTGTTAATGATGCCCTGGTTGTTTTTGAATTCCAACTTATATCCTTTTTCAAGCAATCGTCCAACACTTAGTAAGTTATGATGTAAGCCATCAACATAAAGAACATCATCTGTCTTATTCTTTCCATCTAAGGTGATAGAACCTCTGCCTATGATAGGTTTGGGAGTGTTATCTCCAAATCTAACCATGCCACCTTTGTACTTTTCCAAATGTACAGATATGTCTTTGTCTCCTGTCATGTGATGTGAGCATCCACTATCAATGATCCAGACAGTTTTGATGTCAGCTTTTGAAACTAATGCTAACTCTTGTTCTTTTTCTTCATCTTCTTTTCCCATTTCTTCAAGCATCTTCTCAATGCCTTTAATGGAAATGAAACCAATTTCATCTTCTCCTGAGTCATCATTAGTTACACCATCTTCAGCATGATAACATTCCTTAGTGTACTTGGGCTTTTAATCTGATCTAAACTTCTTGACTCTTGTAGGACACTTGGATGCAAAGTGACCAATTTTGTTGCATGAAAAACATTTGAATGGTAATTGTCCTTCATATTTCCCTTTACCTTTCCTTTCTTTCTTGGAAATCATAACAATGATTTCTTCTAGTTTTGTATCCACTTCTTCATTATTACTAGAGTTTCTTATAGGTTTTTTTCTATGAACTAAGGCTTTGAAGCCTATCTCACTTTTAGGTTCTGTCTTCAGTCTTGATATCTCAAATGCAGATATTTTGTTGATCAAAGTTTCCCTCTTGAAGTCTTTTGAATATTGCATAGTCTCATCTAAGACATTGATCTTGCTCTCATAGTTTGCTGTCAATGTGGTCATTAGTTTTTCCATTATATCATCCTCTAAAATTTCTCCACCATTGTTTCTGATACCTGAAACTACTTCATTTATTCTCTATTTGTAAGCTCTAATGTTTTCTTTAGGTAGCATCTCTATGTTGTTGTATATTTTCTTCCATGTCTTTCTGCGTGCATTCTTTTCTTGAATGTCTCCTTCAAACATATCTTCTAAGTATTTCCAAATAGTATATGCTTTATCTTCCTTCTTGATCTCATAAAATTTACTATCGAATAGGGCACTGATTGGGGCTTCTTTGGCAATTGCATTTTGAGTGAACACTTATTTTTGTTTAATTGTAGAGTCTTCTTCTGCAAGGTCTTTCAGGGTGGGAACTTCAATTGCATGAGTGGAAATCTCATAGATCTCAAGTCCAATGCACTAAATATGTGTTATCATTTTGTTCTTCCAGTCAAGATAGTTTTCTCCATCAAACTTAGGACTCTCTTTCCTGAAGTATGCCATCTAACCTACCTTAAGCTGTTAGGCTTTCTCTCCAAGGCACTTGGCTCTGATACCAATTGTTGGAATAGACCCAAAGGATAACTGAGAGGGGGGGTTGAATCAATTATCAACTACTTTAATTCTTTTATTTACTTAGATATCAATTAACATAAATAAAATGCACATTCAGATAACACAATAGAGAACACAACAATTTTGGTTATGGGGAAACCAAATAGGTAAAATACCCGGTGGGAATTAGCACCCACAAAGAACTATACTTGAGTATAATTATCCTTGTTAGGAGATCTTGCAACCCTATTAGGAGTTGTTCTTTACAATGAAATAAGTACAAAGACCTGGTTAAAGGTTGGACCTTGTTAGGAGTCTTTTACAAGTAACCCTGTTAGGGGTGAGGACCCACTGTCCAAAAGCTCAGTGCTAAAATGATGAAGGTTGCAAGCTTCAGTAGAACAAATATACACTATATCTGATAGATGAACTCTTTGAGTAGACCTGCTATCTTGATCAGTTTCATTGTATTGTATACTTCCACTTCTTCTTCACATAGATTTTTTCTTGATGATTGAAATGTCTCTACTTTCCCAACACAACAGACATTATGTTCTATACTTTTTCTTTCTCTTTTTTTATCATTCACACTTAGTGTTCATCAAATGAACTACTATAAGTATCTTCTCCCAAGGATGTGATCTTCGTCGGCTTTAGGAGTCACTTCAATACTTCTTTAGTTGGCCACATCAACCACGCAACCTGTTTAGAATCACACAACCTAAACTAAATAGACGCGACACTTCAAAAAGTCAACTCTACCAAATTAACTCCGACTTCACGATTCTGATAGAACATATTTGGCACCTTTAGATAATTATCTTTAATTCATAAATAAACATGAATACAAACATGCATATCCCAAAGATAGGTGCAACTCAAGAAATATTTTAATTATGTCGGCTCTTCACAGATAGTCTTCAGTCTCTTTAACTATCATAACTGATTAACATAACTCTACTGAAACTTCACATATGACTCGGCGTGAATGCACATAGCATCTAGAACATGTATACACCATGGAAATAAACATGCATAACTCCAGAACATCCGTGCTGATAATTTCATATAGAACACTATTGTATATTATATGTTGTCATCAATGACAAACATACAATCAATTATTTGCAGAGAAGCAAATCTCCAACAATACTCTCCTAAAGTTGGAAAAGGAAAGAAACAACATTGTTAAGAATTTGTAGACTCTCATGTCAGAAAGAGTGAAGTGTCAAGAGTGCATATTAATGTTGCATGTAGTAGTAAAAATGAAGACTAAAGAGGCAATAAAGGCCAAGATCTTGTAGAAAGGAGATGAGCCTTTGATTGAATGGCTTCAATGTCTAGAATTTAAAACTAAGATGATTATCCAAGATGAAGGAGGGTTGCAATAGACAGCCATCAAAATCAAAGAAGAATAGAACAGAGATTTTAAAATCCTTCGGGGTCTTCACACAAAGTCATAGATGAGTGGTCAAGGAAAATAAATGTTCAGAGTGACTAACATGCAGAAATTTTTCTCTAATTATGTAGATAAACTGGAAGAATAGTCTTCCTCTCACTTGGATAAGGTACCAAAACTCCAACAATTGAGTGGGTGCATCTATAAAGCCATGGTAGAGATGAAAGATCAAGTAGATGCGGTTAAGAGTCTGGCCAAAGATCATTCATGATGGCTCATCAAATATACAAATGTCCATATCAATAGACACAAAGAGCTTATCCCAATCATCATAGCTATCACCGCTTATAGGGTGAAATTAGATAAGGGGAAGAAAATGGAAGCATAAATATATTCCCTCTTATACTAAATTTTGATAGAGATTGTAATGGATAAACGTTTGTTTATCATTTCTGGTTAGGGAAGTTGAACCATTTCGGTTACCCATTTTTGTAACCATCAAAATCTGAGATCCATATGTACTATTTTGAAAATCAATAGAAAGGTTGGCTAAATTTTGGTGTGAAGAACTTTGTTTTTGCCGAGTCAAATTTGTTTATGTCTAAATACCAATGTTTTAACTGTTCCATTGCATTTATCTTTCTGTCAATTTGAATGTTTCTTTAAATTGGATTTACAATTCAAGATTAAATCAACATTTTGTATTATGATTTCATACAGTTAATTGAGGGGAAATTTGGGTGTCATCCATAGATTATGAGAAATGTTCTTATGAAATAGATTGATTCATCTTCTTTATGTTATCATTGATCTTTCTTTTTTTTTTTTTTGATCGATAAAAGGCCGAAGCCCTGAAGATTTTATTAATATAAATAATTGTTTTACATAGTGACCCCGCTCGCTGCAGGCGCTGGTAGGAAAGAGCGGGGTAGAGAAAACCTCCAGCCTAGCCTGGGACCATAGGTCCTATCCTTATACAAAATTTACGTGGGCATACCCACGACTCGACAATTAGCGAGATTTTTATAAATACAATATTTCTGTAGGAATACCCACGACTCGATTATGAATCAAGATTTGTACAGGTCTTCATGGGCATACCCATGTCCCGAGTGCTTTCGAGAATTGCTTACTTTGAAAAACAAGATCTAATAGTTATACATTAGATAGAAAATTTATGAATGCATTATCCTCTTATCT
>MU223792.1:981919-998587 GCA_018584345.1 Thuja plicata
CTCAACCAAAGCTTGATCATGATCAACTCACTCTACCCCCTACCCTTGGGAAATTGCTATAAATACAAGTCATTTTCTTTGTGTTTGGGATCCAAGAATTTCAAGAGCAAAGCATCCTTATTATAGGAATTTGGAGAGCATTTGAGAGCTTTTGATAATATTTCAGCATTTGCATAGCAATTAGAATATCATGTTTAGAAGCATTTGTTGGTTTTATAGCATATCTTGGAGCATTTTGAGCTAGATTAGAGTATTGTTTATCATTTACTTCTCATTCTAGGATTGTCCTTGGGAGAGATTAAGATTGAGAGCTCTCTTGACAAATCTTAGATAGAGAACCATGAGATCTCATGGGTTTTAAACTTCAATTCTTATATTAAATAGGATTTTCTTTCCATAGAGTTGTTGTTTCTAATCCTAATTTCATGAAGGTGTAATCATACACACACAACACTTCATTCTCTTTGTTGATGATTATTCTAGAATGATGACTGTTATGTTCTTAAAAGAAAAATCAGAAGCATTCAAGATGTTTAAATGGTATAAAGCTATAGTTTAAAAATAAAGTGGAAAGGAACTAAAATGTCTAAGGTCAGATAGAGGAGGAGAATTTTTTTTCTGACGAATTCACTAACTTTTGTAATGAGCATGGAATTCAAAGACACATTTCTGCACCAAGAACACCACAAAAAAATGGGATTGTTGAGAGGAGAAACAAATCAATTGTTGATTGTGCTAGAACACTGATGATCAAGAAAGGCATCACATAAACATTTTGGAGAGAAGCTATCAGTATTGTTGTCTACACATTAAACTGAGTTCAATTGAAGAAAGACACCAATAAGACACCCTATGAGCTATGGTATGGATACACACCGAATGTAAGTTACTTTAAAAAATTTGGAAGTCAATGTTATATTTTGAAAGATGATAGAAATGGAAAGCTTGACTACAAAGGTGAAGAAGGAATATTTCTAGGTTATTCTACCAAAATCAAGGCTTATAAATGTCTTAACAAATCCTCTAACAAAATCATTGAAAGTGCAAATGTCAAAGTAGATGAATTTGCTGAGAAAAATGATGAGGAAAGAAGAAAGGAACTAGAAGACTACAATAGGTTTTTCTATAGTGAAGAACCTAACACTTTTCCTGAGCGATAGTGTATCGCTCTTGAGCGACAAAACAACACACCTCAACATCAGGCTGCAAACACCAAAAATCAAGAAATTTCTCAAAATGATACACCGAGCGATGGAGATCAAAATGGAGGTCAAGATGATAAATAGATTGATGACCAAAGAGATGAACCAGTACTTTCTAAGTATGTCAGAAGACACCATCCACAGAACTAGATCATAGGAGACAAAAAGGCTGGAATGAGAACAAGAAGTAAGTCTCTGAACACTAGATGTTTAATTTGTGATTTTGAGCCTAAATTTGTCAATACTGCACTTGAGAATCAAGAATAGGTCAGTGTTATGAATGAAGAGATTGAGAAGAACAGAACATGGACATTAGTACCTAGACCAGATGACAAGAATGTCATTGGTACCAAATGGATATTCAGAAACAAGTTGAATGAGAATGGAGAAGTTGCAGTAAACAAAGCAAGATTAGTATATGCACAAGAAGAAGGTATTGACTATGGAGAAACCTTTGCACCCCTGGCTATACTAGAAGGAGTCAGAATTCTACTTGTTTATGTTGCTTACAAAGGATTCAAAGTATACCAAATGAATGTCAAATCTGTATTAAGAGGTATACATTGAAAAACCAAAAGGGTTTGTTGATCCTAAGAAGAGAAACATGGTTTGTAGAGTACACAAAGGCTTGTATGGATTAAAACAAGTGTTAGCCATATTACTTACTTTATGTTTTATTAGTTATATTATGTGTAGCCAATGATACTTAGTTACTATCAGACGATGATTTGGAATCAGTGGTGACATTTAGTCATACCCCTTCGGGTTTTATATAAGCAATGTACTTTCTCTTCGAAGAGATAATATGATATAGTGACTATTGTAAATGTACTCAAGTTACGAATGATTAATAAAGATTCTGGTATTCTGTGATCTATCTTATGTATCTGTATTTTAGTGTAACGTCTATGCATCAATAAACTAAGTTACCCTAGCAGGTAAACATTTGGCACCATTGCCTAGACCTACTCAGGAAGGAAAAAAAATAAAATAAAGTAAATTGATGTGTTGATTATTTCCCTGTGGAGAGGTGAGAAAACAATTCATGCCCAATCAATTGAATAAAAATAGAAATAACTAACTCAAGGAGGAACAAGCCACTAGAAAAGTTGTACTCGCACAACAACAAGTTGAGCAAAGGGAGAGATAAAGAAGACGCATCGAAGGACTACCAAAGGGAGTAAGTGAAGGCGAGGGTCTAGACGTATATGACCGGGAGGTTGGGAGAAGTGATGAGGACTGCCAAGAGGAAACAAGGAGCTTGTTTGGGTCCTTAACCTTAACCCCATAGATGGAAGCAAGAGAAGCCCGAAGGAAGGAAGAAGAGAAAGCCAAATGGAGGGAGGCTTAGGATACCGCTGTCATCACCAGTATCAAAGTGATAGAGGGGCACAAGGATCACAGTAGCCCACTAGGCCTAGATAGTTCTAGTAGTTCAAGGACATCAAGTGGCACGATACCAAAAAAATTTTGGGTATCGATGCTGGCAGTGCCATCCCATCCTATAACACAACTGGTGCTACAAAAATAGTCAGCACCTAGAAAAGTAAACATGGAAACTAAAAAAGAGAAGCTACCAAAATTCCATGGAGATGAGAAGGAAGATCTAGTATGACATTATCATATGTGCAAGACAATTCGGTTAGCGAATGGAGTCGCCGACTAGGCAGAATGGGTGAAACAGTTCCCCACCACACTCAGAGGAGTAGCCATCAACTGGTACTCCAATGTGATCAAAATAAAGGTGAATACTTGGGATGAACTCAAGAAAGAACTCTAGAAGGAGTTTCGACTCCTGAGGGATGAAAATGAAATTGTTTCATAGATATACCGTACAAAACAAGGCAAGAAGCAGACTGTGTGAGACTACAGCCACTGACTAAAGGAGTTAGTCAGAAAAATGGAGAGCCAGCCAACGGATGGCCTGAAGAAAAGATGGTTTGTGGAGGGCCTGAAATCAAACCTATGGATAAAAATGAAGATAGTGCCCCACACCTAATATGAAGATACCTATAACTGGGAGATGGACTTGGAGAGTGAACAGAATACCTCCAAGAAGAAAAGAAGCAAGTCTTCTTCCAACGAAGATGACACTGTGAACGATGATAGTAGCAATGATGGTGATTTGAAGAAAAAAGTCATGGCAGTCCAATTGCATGGAAAGAATGATGAAGGAGTTCAAGACCATGAAAGGGGGTACTAGAAAGGGGGAATATGACATGTGGTGTATGGATTGCAAGGAGAGTAACCATACGAAGGGGTCGTGCCCCAAAAATACATTTTGTGACATTTGCCAGATCATGCACCATTCCACCAAGGAATGCCCATACAACATGAAAGTAAGGAATCAACAAGTGTTATTTACCCATGAGCAACCATCTACATCCGGCGGGTATGGAGGCAACCAATGCAGTGGCAGAAGGGGCAATAATAACAACACCAACACAAGGATTTGAATATAATATGACTCCAAGGGTTGGCTGATGATCCAGTGTCAAGCTTGCAATCAGTGTGGCCACTTTGCAAGGGATTGTGGTAAGGGAAACACCCTATAGAAGCTATGCCACTAGTATGGTCCCAGCAACCACAACGATGCACACTGTCTGAAGGAAGTGAACTTCATAGACATAGATAATACCATTTTTGTACTTACAAGGGGCCAAGTAAAGAAGGCCACATATTTGGATCCCCATATAGAGATGGAGACCCAGGAAGCTACCCATACCTCACACACGAAGGTGGATGAAAATATCCTAAGGCAAGTATTAAAGATAGAGGTGTCAGTAAAACTCCAGACCCTCCTGGAAACCATACCTCAATTAAGGACGGTTATCCTTAACATGACACCATCACAACCTCGTTAGGTACCCGAAACTCCTCCAATTCTTACCATAGATCCTATGTTGTTGGCCATGAATAGTGGGAACCACCTAGGGGTGGTTGAGATGGGTATCCTTGGAACCACTCTCACATACACCCTTGTAGATGGCGGGTCTAGAGTAAATGTACTTTCAGAGGAGACATGGAAAAAGTTGGGGAAACCCACGCTGTAGCCTCTAAAATTCAACCTGTTGGGAGTGGACTAGCATGGTATCAAACCCATCATAACCCTCATGGCTCAACACGTGATTATTGGTACACAGCCCTTCATACTCAAATTTGTGGTGATCCCACTAAAGAAAAAGAGGTATGATGCTATTTTGGGACAAGGGTGGCTCACCTCGGCGAAGGTGAGCCACAACTGGAAGAAGAACACACTCACCATGGAGAAAGTTGGGAGGAAATACATGATTGACCTCTACATGCAAATGGCGAGTGAGGAGTTAACATCTTTAGACTCAGAATCCAAAGGAGAGCAATTGGGAGAAGATGGAGGGAAAATAAGAATGGAGCCCAATGACGAAGGGATGTTGGAGTTGGAAGAATGTTCTGGGGATGATGGAGATTCAATGAATGGCCTCTTTCATTGGCAAATGGAATATTATGAGTTATTCATGCCATATTGTAACATGCTAAGCATTAGGGAGGAGGAAGCCACCCCCGCACACCAGTTTACAAAGGAAGAACCCATCAAATACCAGGAGGTAAAATCAAAGGGGAAAAACCTCAGGGATAACGCTCATGTCAGAGATGGTTGGAACCCTGTAGCCGTAGCCTTCAAAATATTTATTCTCCTTCTTCTTGTGTATGGGCCAATGATAGTGATCCCTATGGAATTTATGGTTTCCAACCTTTGGATTGCCATCGAAAAAAACCAAAGGAAAAATTTTGGGAAGTCATCTACGATGGGGCCATCCAGCTATGGACTCTCAATGGACGGGAGATACATGATGTCATTAGCAGTTCCAAATTAAAACCTCACCCGATGAGGATGGACAAAATACCTGAAAGGATGGACAGATCACCCAAAGGGATGGAAGGGGACCCGAGAAACCCAAGAGGTCAGAAGGAAAACCAAAGAGGCACCCGAAATGTAATTAGATTAGGAAATTTATAAATAAATTTTTAAAAAAAAAAATTAAACAAATTTATAAAAATTTATAAAAAATAAAAAATAAAAAATAAAAAAAGAAAGTAAAGTCTCTGTATAGTTTGATGTCATACGACCGTATGGAAACCAACCCCAAAATGTTAAAGGTGTCATACGGTAGAAGGTTGTATGGGCCCACGAACTACACAGCTAAAAAAGGAAATTTTTCACAGATAAGCTATTTATACCGTATGGTCGTACAGAGTACAAAAAAATAATGCCAAAAATGGTGACCATACAACAGAATATTGTACAGACATGCAAAACATAGAGGGAATCAAACAAACTATACAAACTATATGGAGGGAAGGAAAAATGTAACGAATAAAGGTCATGCGGCCATACAGAATATGTCATAAACCAACACCTAGGCATTAAGTACCATACGACCATGACATAGCCAAGCATTTATGTGCTAGCCCGTATGGACTCGAGCACGTAGTGCTAGACGGAAGGAGCATGGGAAAAAGTACATACCATATGGTAGTAGGTATTTGGGAAAAAAAAGTAGAATTGTATGACATGTTAGAAGAGTGCACAACCAGGTCGTATAGCAAGGGAAACAAGGAGATTGAAGAGTAAAGCGTAGGCAACATAAGCAAAAAAATTTATTTGAACAACAAAGAAGTGGAGGGAAGGAATCTTTACGGATGAAGTATCAAGTTTATAAGGTGACCGTACAATCTCCAGGTAGTCTAGGAATTACAAATGGTTATATTTCTAAAAAAAAATGACAAATAAAAAATAGTTCACAGTGAGTAGCATATGGCACCGAAGGAAGGACATAAGTAGGTAGTGAAGAAAATACAGTTATTGGCCATTTGTATAGGCACCGTAAGCAATTGGCAGAAAGAGTATGGCATCAAACAAAAATCATGAAAATGGTGTGTTCCA
This sequence comes from Thuja plicata, assembly GCA_018584345.1. Lineage (NCBI taxonomy): Eukaryota > Viridiplantae > Streptophyta > Pinopsida > Cupressales > Cupressaceae > Thuja > Thuja plicata. The sequence continues at coordinate 988,046 of MU223792.1, forward strand.
TGGAGATTTGTGTGGGTTTGAAGGTGCTAAATTGGTCTCGACCCCACCTAGGGCACTGCCCCTTGACCCCACTAGAGGCATTTCCCATAGAGCCCCATTTTATTTTTGAGGCACGCTACGACATAGAGTTTGGAGGTACCCGCACTGTCAGGGTAAGCATTGGTTTTTTTTTTCTCAGTGAGAAAGAATTTTGAAGCTAAGCATTGGAGGGGAAGCCATAAGCCACCAAGGGAGAGAAATTTGGAGGTTATGAATACACAGTGTTGAGAAGATGAGACCTAGAGATTCTACAGGCATGGATTATCTGCGTGCAAGTGGTGGAAAGAGAGATAGACGGGTACTACACTTTGAGGAACTCAAAGTATGTCTCAACTCAACATGAGGTTTTCGTAGTGGATGCACTAAGAGCTCGGGAGGAGCTGACCACCAGGTTGGAGGCAGTGGAGTGATACTTGGCTCAGTGTGCCCAATAGTTGGGTGTGGAGAAGGTGGCTATTGAGGCCAAATTGGCTATAAAGACAATATCATTTGCAGCACTTGGTAGAGGCTGAGACTGAGCAACATGTTTTGATTCTTGTATGTAGTAGTTCCCCATTCCTATTTAGTTTCAGTCCCAAACATTTTGTTTTCGTTCAGAGATGACATTTCTTTAGGGGGGATGATGTTAGCCGTAGTACTTAATTTATGCTATGTTAGTTATATTATGTGTAGCTGATGGTACTTAGTTACTACCAAACGATGGTTTGGAATTGGTGGTGACGTTTGGTCATACCCCTTCGAGTTTTATATAAGCAATGTAATTTCTTTTTAGAGAGATAATATGATATAGTGACTATTGTAAATGTACTCAAGTTACGAATGATTAATAAAGATTCTAGTATTCTCTGATCTATCTTATGTATCAGTATTTATGTGTAACGTCTATGCATCAATAAACTAAGTTACCCCAACAGGTAAACAACAAGCACTGAGAGAATGGTATGAAAGTCTTCACTCTTATATCATAAGTATTAGATTTGTAATAACAAGTGATAATAGTAATCTATATTTAAAGGTAGATATTGATGATAACATTCTAATTGCTGAAATATTTGTTGATGATATCATATTTGGAGGTAATGATATGTTATGAAAATCATTTGTTGATGAAATGAGAAAAGATTTTGAGATGTTAATGTTTGGGGAGATCAAATTTTTTCTTGGTCTACAGTTTCTTCAACAAGATGCAGGCATATACATTACACAATCCAAATACATCAAGGAAGTTCTGAAGATATTCAAAATAGAGGATTCCAAATGAGTTGGAACACCTATGGAAAACGGATACAAACTGACAAAGGAAGACAATTCAACCAAGGTAAATCAAACCCTATATAGATCTATGATTTGAAAAATCATGTATGTTGTACATACTAGATCAATTATAGCACATGCAGTTGGAATAGTTGAAAGATTCTCTGTTAATCCCAAGGAATCACACAAAACTACTTTCAAAATAATTCTGAGATATCTAAAGAATACTGAAGACTATGGTGTGTGGTATAAAAGAGAAGGCAAATTTGAGCTTCAAGTATATATAGATGTTGATTGGGCTGGAAACATAGATGACAGAAAGAGCACAATAGGAGGAGCATTCTTTGTGGGTGACAGACTTGTCACATGGATAAGTAAGAAGCAAGGATGCATCTCACAATCCACTGCAGAAGCAAAATATGTGGTTGTTGCTGCAAATTTCTCTAACATTGCATGGATCAAATAATTACTGGAAGGTATGAATATGAAAATTATTGAACCAGTGATTATCTATTGTCATAATACTAGTCCTATAAACATTTCAAAGAACCCTGTCATGCATGCTAAGACAAATCATATTGCCATCAAGTTTCATTACTTAAGAGAACAAGTGCAAGGGAAAGAGGTAATACTGGAATATGTTCAATCCAAGGAACAATTAGTAGAAATATTCACAAATCCATTTCCAAAAGATACATTTGAGTACTTAAGAAATAGACTAGGGGTCTGACCCTTGTCTATTGGTCACTAAGATGACTAGGAGGCTGCATCAGCCTACAAATTATCAGAAGATCATTCATGTTGATGCAATAAAAGAGATGGAATGCAAAGATTTATCAGTACACAAAAAGGTACTTATCTACACCGAACACCAGAGTTATTGTATTGCTGATCGAGAGGAAATTCAAGAAATATATTAAAAAAAGAGATATAATTTGGCATTGTTGTCAAAGGGAGAGATGTACTTAATGAATATGGAGAGAAGTATTCAATGAAATATAGTGTTTTCAAAGGGAAAATAGATATGAAATATCTATCATAATCATCCAAAGGGAGAGAAAAGAACTATCAATCAAGGAAAGGAACAGTCAAAGGGAGAGAAAACATCAGAGAAAGATTCAAAGAAATATCCATCTAAGGGAGAGAATTAGAAAATTTAACATTGCATATCTATCCAGAAAAGGGAGAAGAGATTCTACAACAAAGGGAGAGACAGATTCAGAATTTGCTACATCTCCAGTGAAGGGAATAAAGAATGAAGAAATACTCTGCAAGAATCAAGTCTAAGCTAGAAGAGCTGACCAAGAGTCAGACATTTGTATTGGTTATAGAAAAATAAGTTTGGTAGAGATTGATGAACTACAACTAATATATTCCATATTGTATTAGTAGTATGTAGTATGTTGCCATCAATTCCAAAGCGAGAGATTGATGAACTATAACCGATTGAATGTCTGAAGATGACAAAGTTGATGATCACCGAGATGCAAAAGGTATATGCAAGATATTAAATCATTTAATGTATTGTATTTTCATTGATGTCAAATTGATGTGTTATGATTTCTCATACAAATATTGTCACCACACTTAAAGATGTGAAGAGACAAATTTTTTTCATCAGTAAGCATGTACACTGAGTGACAGTAAACCTTGAGGGTCAATGAACCCCGAGCACAGAAGTTCACAGTGTTACCTGACAGACATTGATACCCGAGAAAGCATTACTAGGATAATTGTAGTTGTCACTAAACATAATTGAAGTTAATGCTTGATCTATCTGCAGTAGTCACTGAGCACAACTAAAGTGTTGACCGACGGGAACTGAAGTTAGGAAAATGACAAAAAAACTTAGCTGATAGAGCTAACTATAGAGTTACCTTTTTTATTACTATGTTTTCATTGATCAATTAAAAGATAAAGATAAGAAGGATATTTAAAGCATGTTTTATTCCATAAAACAAGGAGAGATTTATGGAATAAAGCTAAAGCAAGCATGGAAATCTTTACAGATCAAGAAGTGATCAACAAAGAAAACAAGAAGGAAAAGAAACAGTGAAATCATGTATATATAAATAGACAAGTAATTCTTTATGAACAGAGGAATGAAAAAGATAATTCTGGTGAAGATAGAAGTCTTCATATAGATCTGATCATACAAGCTAAAGAATAGAGCTAAGAATTATGCAGACACCGAGCAACAGAGAAGCAACAACATTCACCGAGCAGAAAGAAGTGGAGCAAAGGAATTGAAGAGAACATTGATCAAAGAGGTATTATGAGCTTACAATAGATCTGAACATCTACAATATTAGGTTATATTTATGAATAGATCATCTATTCTTTCAGTTTAACTATTGATTCATAAAATCTCTTAACATAGTAGGATTTAACCATCCTTTATATATTGAGATACATCCCAAGGAGTATCAAAAGGTTTTCATGTTGACAACATAGTGAATGCTAGTTCAAGTGATAAACTATTAGTGATGAATCCTCTAACAAGGTCGCACTTTAACAATGTGTTTGTAACCTTTAACAGGGTTGGCTCTTCACTAAGCTCACTGCAGAAGAGTGAAAATTTTGGGTTACCGGTCCCAAGTGGTTTTTCCCCTAACAGGGTTTCCACGTTAAAAATCCATGTGTCAAATGTGTATATGGTTCATTTCTTTATTTTTTCTCTTTACACATTACTAAAATAGGATTGATCGGTAAACACTAAGTTATTTACTGTATTTCGGTAAAGGTTAAGAAAAGATAGATTGCTATTCGGTAAAGCTTAAGGAAAGGGTAAAAAGTATAAACACCAAGCAGTATATACATGTTAGATTCACACAAGGCATACATCTTGTAGGACTAAAGATAACTAGAGGTTTTATATTTGTGGTATAAATTTTTGGATTGAATTATTGGATTAATTTTTGAGGCCATTGATTCACCCCCCCCCCCCCCCCCNATTCCCCCCCCCCCCCCCCCTCTCCTCTCAGTTATTCTAACAGAATACTGGTCAATAAAAAAAAATTGATTATTTAAAAGAAGGAGACACTATAAGAAAATTTGAAAAAATAGAGGAACTATTCCTGTTAGAAATAATGATGGAATATTCTTTAGAAATGCATTCGCAAGATATTCGTGTAGAGATGCAAAAAAAATGATCCAATTAGTCTAGATATATAATCAAGATTGTGTTAGAATAACTAAGAGGGGGGGTGAATCGGTGGCCTTAACAATCATTCCAATAATTCCAACCAAAATGTATATCACAAATATAATATCCTCTAGTTATCTTTCATTCCTTCAAGATGTATGCCTTATGTAATTTTATCAAATATATACTTCTTGGTGAATATATTTTTTATCTTTTTCTAGCCTTTACCGAGTAGCAGCAATTAAACTTCGTGTTTACCGACCAATCAAGTTTTAGTAATGTGTAAAGAAAAGCATCAATGCAATGAAATAAATACACATTTCACACATGAATTTTTAACGTGGAAACCCTATTATGGGAAACCCACTTGGGACCGATAACCCAAAATTTTCACTCTTCTGAAGTAGGCTCGGTGAAGATCCAACCTTGTTAAAGGTTACAAACACACTGTTAAGTGCGACCTTGTTAGAGGATTCAAAACTAACAATTTTTATTTTGACCTAGAATTCACTATGTTGTCAACAAGAAAACCTTTTGATACTCTTGAGTATCTCAATACAATAAGGATGGTTAAATCCCACTCAGTTAAGAAATTTTCTGAATCAATGGTTAAACTGAAACAGTAAATGATCTGTTCAATAATACAACTTTAAAATAAAAACTTTCAGATCTATTGTTAGTCCATAATACCTCTTTGATCAATGTTCTCTTCAATTCCTTTACTCCCCTTCTTTCTTCTTTCTGCTCGGTGAATGCTCTTGCTTCTATTGCTCTGTGTCTGCAGAATTTCTTTGGCTTTGTTCTTCAGCTTGTATGATCAGATCTGTATGAAGACTTCTATCTTCACCAGAATTATATTCAAAATTCCTCCCTTTATAATGAATTTCTTGTCTCTTTATATATACATGATTAGCCGCTCAATATCCTTTTATTTCTTATTCTTGACGTAGATTACTTCTTGATCCACAAATCCCACCATGCATTGCTTTGATCTTTAAAGCTTTTCTTTAGTTTTATTTCATAGATTTCTCCTTGACAACTCTGAATAAAACTAGCTTTAAAACTTCTTCTTATCCTTAGTTCTACTTGTCAATGAAAATAAAGCAATCAATCAGCTAACTCTAAATATAGCTCTGCCAGCTAAGTAGTTTTGTCATTTTCTAACTCCAGTTGATTTTGGTCATCAACACTTAGTTTTCTCGGTAACACTTTCTCGGGTACCAATTGCTTGGGTAACATTGTTGGTCAATGTTGACTATCTGTCAGGAAACACTATGAACTACTCAGGGTTCACTATTCTCGAGTAACCCTGTTCCTCGGTGTATACCTTTACGAATGACAAAAAAACTTTTTCTCTTTAGATCTTCAAGTGTTGTGACAATATGTGTATGAGCAATCATAACATATTAAGTTGACATAAATGACAATACAATACATTAACTAATTTATTGTCTTGAATTTACTTTCTACAGCTCGGTGATCATCAACTTATCATCTTCAAACATTCAATCAGTTATAGTTCATCAATCTCTCCCTTTGGCATTGATGGAAATATACTATGAAATACAATATGAAATATGTAATGCAAAACATGCCATAACATACCTAACTTATTGGTCTATAACCAATTCAAATATTTGACTCCCATTAAGTTATCTAGCTTATATTTGATTCTTGCAGAGTGCTTCCCTTTCTTCATTCCCTTCAATGGATAGGTGTAGCAAATTTTTTTCTAATTTTGTCTCTCCCTTTGTTGTAGAATCTCTTCTCCCTTTTCTCGATAGATATGTAGTCTTAAATTTTCTCCAATTCTCTCACTTGGATGGATGGTTGTTTCTTTGAATATTTCTCTTTATCATCATTAGATCTTTATCTAATACTTTTCTCTCCCTTTGATGTTATTCTTCCTGATGGATATTTCATTGAATACTTATCTCCCTTTTATAGCAATGCCAAATAAAAATATATCAATGAATCTTCTCTTCATTGGCAATATAGCTTTGTAGTAGCCAACAATATTTATGGTGTGTAGTTTAGGTAAGTACCTTCTTGTACTGATATGTCTTTTAAGTCATATCTCAACTTGCATCAACATGAATAATGTTCTAATAATCTGTAGGTTGATGCAGCCTTCTATTCATCTTAGTGACCAGTAGACAAGGGTCAAACCCCTAGTCTCTTCCTCGGGTACTCAAATTTATCTTTTGGCAATGGCTTTATGAATATGTCTGCTAATTGTTCTTTGGATTGTACATATTCTATTATCACTTCTTTCTCTTGTACTTGTTCCCTCAAGTAATAATACTTAATAGCTATGTGCTTTGTTTTAGCATGCATCACAGGGTTCTTTGAAATGTTAGAGCAATTTGCAACAGCGGCCACATATTCTACTTCTTTATTTTATTGAGATATACATCCTTTCTTTTTACATATCTATGTGACAAGTCTGTCACCCATAAAAAATGCTCCTCCTGTTGTGCTCTTTCTATCATCTATGTTTCCAGCCCAATCAACATCGGTATAAACTTGTAGCTCAAATTTTCCTTCTTTATTCTACCACAAACCATAGTCTTCGGTACTCTTTAAATATCTCAAAATTCTCTTAACAATAGTCATGTGTGATTCCTTGGGATTAGCAGCTCGAATCTTGCAACTATACCAAATGCATGTGCTATATCTGGTCTAGTGTGTACAACATACATTAGTTTTCCAATCATAGATCTGTATAAGGTATGATTTACCTCTTTTGTCTTGTCTTCCTTTTTCAAATTTCATCTAGTCTCCATAGGTGTTCCAACTGGTTTGGAGTCCTCCATTTTGAATATCTTCAAAACTTCTTTGATGTATTTGGATTGTATTATGTAGATTTCCACATCCTGTTGTAGAATCTGTAGACCAAGAAAAAAATTGATCTCTTCAAACATCAACATCTCAAATTCTTTCCTCATTTCATCATAAAATGATTTTCTTAGCATATCATTACCTCCAAATATGATATCATCAACAAATATCTCAGCAATCAAAATATTATCATCAGTATCTCCTTTCAAATACAGATTACTGTTATCACTTGTTCTTACAAATCCAATACTTATGAGATAAGAGTGAAGTCTTTCATACCATGATCTCAGTGCTTGTTTCAATCCATACAAGGCTTTGTGTAGTCTACAAACCATGTTCCTCTTTTTAGGATCAACAAACCCTTCTGGTTGTTCAATGTATACCTCTTCTTCTAGTATTCCATTTAGAAATGTAGATTTAACATCCATTTGATATACTTTGAATCTTTTGAAAGTAGCATAAGCAAGTAGAATTATTACTCCTTCTATTCTAGCAATGGTTGCAAAGGTTTATCCATAGTCAGTACCTTCTTATTGTGCATACCCTTTGCATACCAGTCTTTCTTTGTTTCTTGTGACTTCTCCATTCTCATTCAGTTTGTTTCTGAATATCCATTTGGTACCAATGACATTTTTGTCACTTGGTCTAGGTACTAATGTCCATGTTTTAGTCTTCTCAATCTCTTCAATCTCTTAATTCATTGCACTAACCCATTCTTGATTCTCAAGTGTAGTATTAACAGATTTATGCTCAAAATCACAAATCAAAAATCTAGTGTTAAGTGACTTACTTCTTGTTCTCATTCCATCTCTTTTGTCTCCAATTATTTGGTCCTACAGATGGTCTCTTCTGATATATTTGGCAAGTACAGGTTCAGATCTATGTTCCTCATTCTGATCATCATCTTGACCTTCATTTTTATCTTCACCACTCGGTTCATCATTATGAGCATTTTCTTGATTCTCGTTGTGTAGCCTATTGCTCGGTTGCATTGTTCTGACACTCGATAGCATTACACTATTTCTCAGGTGTCAGGTTCATCAATGTAGACAAATATGTTATAATCTTTTGGGTCCTTTCTACTTTCCTCATCATTTTTCTCAGCAAATTCATCCAATTTAACATTTGCACTTTCTATGATTTTGTTAGAAGATTTGTTAAGACATTTATAGGCTTTTCTTTTGGTAGAATATCCTATAAATATTCCTTCATCACTTTTAGAGTCAAGCTTTCCATTTCTATCATCTTTTAATGTATAACATTGAATTCCAAAAATTATAAATTAACTCACATTTTTGTGTGTATCCATACCATAGCTCATAAGGTATCTTATTGGTGTCTTTCTTCAATTGAACTCAGTTTATTATATAGACAGCAGTACTTACAGCTTCTCTCCATAATGTTTGTGTGATGCCTTTTTCAATCATCATTGTTCTGGCACAATCAACAATTGATCTATTTCTCCTTTGAGTAATCTCATTTTGTTGTGGTGTTCTCAATGTAGAAACCTATCTTGTAATTCCATGCTCATTACATAAGTCAGTTTGGACTAACTCTAGAATAACATTAAATGTGTATTGTTTTATCTTGAAACTAGACTTTGTCATTTTTCCTTTTTGACAATTCTTGCACATGACATGGTCGGGTTTTGACATACTCGGTAAGCCTCTTACTTTTCTTTTCTTGCGTATATGAACCATGTTGTCAAAATTCACGACATAGAATTTTATGCCACAACCAAATGTCTTCATTTCTATCCAATAAACGAGTGTTCTTAATATCATCAAGATAGAATAGGTTACCTTTTGTTTGTTCACCAGTACCAATCAACCTTCCTGTTCCATTATAGATCTTTGACTTTTTATTCTCAAATGCAAATCAGTGTCTTGTGTTATTCAGTTGTGAAACACTTAATAGATTATAGTTAAGTCCTTTCACCCAATATGCCTTTTCACATCTAATCAGATTATTCAACATGATGGTTCATTTTCTTTCAAATGGGCAAGGTGAGTCATTACCCATCCTAGCTAATCCACCATTATAATATTCAAAAGTTTCAAACTTTTCCTTATCTCCAGTCATGTGGTGAGTACAACCACTATCAATAATCCAAACATCATTTTTGCTAACTTTAGATATGAGTGCAGTTTCAACATACCTTTCTTCTTCATCTAAATCATCCTTCATAGCAACAAATACTACCTCAACATCTTCATCAGATTTGGTGTCAGTATTTTCAGCTTTGTTCTCAACCAGGTTACAAGCCTTCTTATCTTTGTCCTTGTAGTCTTGGTTGTCTATTATTTTAGAGTTTTGGTTTCTTCTATAGTCTCGATCATCACTTTTGTCAAACTTATTTTCATAAGATCTGTCATTGTTTCTTTCATCCTTTCTCTTGTTAGGGCATCTAGCAGTCAAATGTCCAATTTCTTTGCAATTAAAATAGACCAATGGTAATTTACCTTTATATCTTCATTTACCTCTTTGCAATATTCTAGCCATTAGTGCTTCAATTTCATCAAGTTCTTGTTCATCACTATCACTTTCAATATCATTTATCATAGTGTGTTTGTGATTAGATTTGCTTATTTTTAGAGAAGATTTGAATGCAGAAGTTCAATAGTTAGTAAGACATTATTTTCATAATTATTCATCTCAAATGAAATAAGTCTAATAGCATAAATAGGTAGTAAGGTTCTCAGAATTTTACTTACAATTGTTTCTTCTTCAAGTACTCCTACTCCAAGGATAGCATTAACAACTTCTTTGATTATGCTACTCTACTGAGTGATGTTCTTCTTGATGACAATTATTCAATTGTGTATTGTCGTTGATGTTTACACAAATATAGTGATGCCTACACAAATGTCTAATCCTATCCATCACAATCAGTGTTTTCTAAGCTCTCTCAGGCATTGAAGAAGACCAAAGTGATTTTTAGTTCTAACCAAGTTCACTAGGGCACTACAATTTTGGTCGGGCATTGAAGGATTTTAGTATTAACCGAGTTATTCTTTTAGTGACAGCCGACTAATAGAAGTTTATATTTTATGGTTAATTGGTTATATGCAGAGTTGAATTTCTGGCTTAGATTGTGTATGTTTAGATGCTAAAAACATACACAATCTAAGCCAGAAATTCAACTCTAAATTCAATGGATTGTGGAAATCTGATCGATTTAATGGTTATATGCAGCTGACATACTTAAGTTTTATTGATTATTTGAAAGGTTATTCAGGCTGACTTGACAAGGCTTATATATA
>MU223792.1:998687-1012075 GCA_018584345.1 Thuja plicata
GGCAAAATCAAATGGGATTCTGATTGAGAATAGAACATACAGAACTGCAACAAAATATTCAATTAGTAAGAATCAAGTCTTATAAACCAGAGCAGAGATCTAAATCAGTAAAGATAGTTTCTTTGACAAATAGGTCAATCCATTATTACTCTCTAGCAATTGTATCAGTGATCAAAAATCTCTTTACAGAGTAGACTTAACAGTCTTTTGCAAATCCTCTCACAAGGTGACATTTCTACATTAAAGTGTTTGAAGACCTCTAACAAGGCCACTCCTTACATGGTTATTAAATCCTCCAACAAGGTCACACCTAACAGTGTGTTATTGTAACCTTTATTAGGGTTGGATCCTAATAGGGCTCACTTCAAAAGAGTGACAATTAGTAACTAGTTGCAATTGGTGGTTTTTCCCATATTGGGTTTCCACGTTAAATCTTGGTGTTATCTGTGTACATTTTATTTTCTTTATGGTTTATGTTTTTGCAATTAATTACTAAAGGATAATCATAGTTAATATCTTAAGATTTTCTATGTTAACCAAGTGACAGTAGAATATCTGTGTTAACCGAGTAACAATGAAAATATTGTTTAAGACATCTAAGGTACTTGGATTTGTTTTTGTGGTAACTGATTCACCCCTCCCCTCTCAGTTACTCAACTCATTTCTAATAATTGGTATCAGAGATTTTCGTGCTTTCAGGGAAGGTTTAAAGGCCTAAGCTAAAGATTAAAGATGTCTTATAGAAGGCTAATCCCTAAGCTTAACAAAAACAACTTTGATGCATGGAAATATTTGATTAGGCTACATCTATCTACTATTGGAGACACTAGTTTGCAATTCCTAGATCACAAGTATGTGGAACCGCCGAGACCTATGTCTGTGGAATAGATTATGGACATGAAGAATCATAACATAATGATGATTGATATAGCTTCTTCACTCAGCTATGCTAAATTTGATGAAGTCAAGGATTGTCCTACTACCTATGATATGTGGAAGAAAATACATGATATACATGGAGGAGATGACAATGTAAAGAGAGCCAAATCACAAAGTCTCAGAGGTAAGTTTGATCAGATGAAAATGAAAGGAGAAAACATTACAAAATACAATGAAAGAATCAAGAAAAGTGTCAGTTTCATCAGAGTTGTCAGTGGAACAATTGAAGACAAAATAATGGTTAGTAAGGTATTGATAAATTTGCTTCCTATCTATGCTATTAGATTTTCAGCTATTCAAGAGATGAGGTGCAGTAATGATATAACTCTAGAAGCATTGGTTGGAAGGCTTACAACTTTTGAGTTGGATAACTTTGACTATTACTCTCCTAATCCTACCAATTTTGAGTCTGCATTCAAAGCCAAATTAAACCTTGGTAAGATGAAAGGAAAATAGATTGACATTGACAATGATGATGAATCTAATGATGAAGATCTAGAAATTATTGAAGCATTACTTGCAAAGATGGCTGCCAAAGGAAAGTACAAAGGAAGAGTACCATTGATTTTCTTTTCATGTAATGAGGTTGGTCACATTCCTACCAAGTGTCTGAACAAAGAAGACCAAGATGAGAAAAAGTTCAACAAGTACAAAGGCAAGAAATATTTCAAGAGTTACAAAAGCTACAAGGACAAAGGTAATAAATCTTGTTAATGCTAAATATTCTGATAGTGATGAAGATGAAGATGAAATGGTTTACATTTCTATTAAGGATGAGTCAGACAATGAAGATAATGAAAAGACCACACCTTACTCTCATATTAGCAAGAATGAAACTTGGATAATTGATAGTGGTTGTTCTCACCACATGACTAGTGATAAAACCTAATTTGAACATCTTGAGCACTATGATGGTGGGAGTGTCAGTTTTGGGAATGATGAACCTTGCTATGGGAAAGGTAAAGGTTGTATTTCTTTAACTAAAGGTATCAAATGTGATAATGCTTATTGGATTGTAGGACTAAGGCATAATATACTAAGTGTGGCATAGCTGAATAACATTGGCTTCAAGGTAGAATTCATGAATGGTAAGGCTAAGATCCTAGATGGTAAGGGAAACCTATTTGGAACTAGCAGGCAAAAAAAAGGTAATCTATTTTACCTTGATCTCAATAAAAGTTCATGTTTTATTGCACAAGTAGAAGAAATCTAGTTATGGCATAAAAGGTTGTGTCATGTGAACTTGATAACCTGGTCAACATAAGAAACAACAAAAGAGTAAGAGGTGTTCCTATTCTGAAGAAACCTGAATTAGCAATATGCAAACAATGTCAAATTGGGAAGATGGGCAAGACTAGTTTCAAGAGCAAGAATTACCATACAGAAGAAGTCTTGGAGTTAGTGCATATTGACTTGTGTGGACCAATCCGAATAAAAAGTTATACAGGTGAGAATTATTTCATTCTATTTTTTGATGACCATTCCAGAATGATGACTAATATGTTTCTCAAAGAAAAATCAAAAGCTTTTAAGAAGTTTAAGTGGTACCTTGGTAGAGTTGAGAAAGAAACAAGAAAGAAACTTAAATGCTTGAGATTTGACAAAGGAGGTGAATTCATTTCTAATGATTTCAATGAATTTTGCAATGAAAGAGGAATCAAGAGACAAGTATCTGCCCCAGGTACTCCACAGTAGAATGGGATAGAAGAAAGAAGGAACATATCTATTATGGATTGTGCAAGAACCTTAATGATTGAAAATCATGTTGCTACCAAATACTACAAGGAATCCATCAGCACTATAATTCACACCTTGAATAGAGTTCAACTAAAGAAAGGTACTGATCAGACACCTTTTGAATTATGGTATGGATATAAAGCTAATGTTCGTTATTTCAATTTATTTGGAAGTAAATGTTACATCCTGAAGGAAGAAAGAAATAGAAAATTGGATGTAAAAGGTGGTGAAGGTATATTCCTAGGCTACTCCTGCAAAAGAAAAGCATATAAATGTTTGAACCTTGCTACTCATAAATTCATAGAAAGCATACATGTAAAAATTGACGATTTTGCAGAGAGAAGTGAAGAACATAGTAGTAAAGAGCCTGAGGAATACAGAAAATTTGTGTATTATGAATGTGATACTATACCTAAGACACAGGCAATGGTGATTGGAAAGCAATATTTTCAACCACTGAATTCATCTGCACAAATCTTGTTGCAACCCATGCAACCAGCACTGCTAACTGAAGAAACTGAGTCACAGACAAAGGGAATCGAGTCACAGATAGAGGCACCTGATTCTCAGATAGAGGTGCCTGAGTCTCAGACAGTGGAACCTGAGCATCAGACAGAAGAATAGAATAGAATATTTGAATAGGGTGAACCAAGTGGAACAAGTCTAGAATCAGAGAGGAAGGAACCTATACTTTCAAAATATGTTCACAAGGCATCATACAACTGAACAAATAATTGGATATCAGATAGAAGGTGTAATGACAAGGAACAAAATTAAAGGTACATGTTTTCTTGGTGAAATTTAACATAGATATATTAAAGAGGCATTGAATGATGAAAGTTGGATAGAAGCCATGAATGAAGAGATTGAGAATATAGAAAATAAAAAAACCTAGACTCTTGTACCTAGACCAAAAGACAAGAATGTGATTGGTACTAAGTGGGTTTTCAGAAACAAGATAAATGAAAAAGGTGAAGTTTCCAAAAACAAAGAAAGATTAGTATGTAAAGGATATGCTCAAGAAGAGGGTATTGATTATGGATAAACCTTTTTCTCATGTTGCAAGACTTGAAGGAGTTGGAACTCTTTTGGCATATTTTGCACACAAAGGATACAAGGTATATCAAATGGATGTAAAATTTGTATTCTTGAATGAAATTCTCAAAGAAGAAGTCTATATTGAGTAGCATGAAGGTTTTGTTGATCCCATTAAAAGGAATATGATTTTAAAATTTTGCAAAGCCTTGTATGGACTGAAGCAAGCTCCTAGAGCCAGGTATGAAAGATTGCATGGTTACTTGATAAGTATTGGATTTCAAAGAACTAATGAAAATAGTAGCTTGAACATCAAAGAAGGACCTCAGAACAAGATACTATTAACAGAAATATTTGTTGATGATATATTGTTTACTGGATATGATGATTTATGCAAAGCATTCTCTGAAGCTATGAATAAGGAATTTGAGATGTCTATGTATGGTAAAATAAAATTCTTTGTTAGTTTACAAGTTTACCAGATGAAGGATGGTATCTACATTACCCAGTCTAAATACATCAAAGAGATACTGAAGAAATTTGGAATGGAATATTCCAGAATAGTTGGAACATCTATGCCTACTAGACATAAGTTGGCTAAGGATGATGATTCAAAGGAAGTAAATCAGACTACCTATAGATCCATGGTTGGTAAACTTCAATATGTTGTTCACACTAGACCTGTTATTGAGTTAGAAGTTGGTATTGTTGCAAGGTTTTCAGCTAATCCTAGAGAGAATCATTTGATGGCTATCAAAAGGATTCTTAGATATCTTAAGGGTATTGAAGAGTATGGACTATGCTATAAGAAAGGAGGAAACTTTAATTTGAAGACTTTTACTGATGTTGATTGGGAAGGAAGTGTTGATGACATAAAGAGCACAAGTGGTGGATAATTATTCCTTGGTAATAAATTAGTCTCTTGGACTGGTAAGAAAAAGAATTGCATTTCTCAATCTACAGCAGAGGCAAAGTATATTGCTACAGCAGTGAATTGTTAAAATATCATATGGTTCAAACAATAATTGTCAAGTATGAAGGAAGAAATTAAAGAACCAGTTATTATCTACTATGACAACACCAGTTCTATTAACATTTCAAAGAACCCTGTGATGCATACTAAGACAAAACATATTGCAATAAAGTATCACTTCTTGAGAGAATTGGTTCAGGACAAGGAAGTAAGATTGGAATATGTGAATAGTAAAGAACAAGTTGCAGACACATTCACAAAAACATTACCTAAGGATGCATTTTTGTATCTTATAAGAAAGCTAGGGGTGATTCCCCTAACTAAGGCTCACTAATGGATAGATTAGTGTTACATCAACCAAGCTAAAGAACATATTTAACATGTTGATGCAAATATTCAGAGCTCATTTCATATGAATCAGTACAAAAAGGTACACTACAACTTCATTGGATATGTATTGGATGGTGTCTTTGGCATTAGCTATCAAAGAGGGAGAGATTATTGATGTCATGCCAAAGAAATTATTAAAGGAAAGATTACTGAGGGAGAAATTTTATCAGAAACTGAGTTTAATGTAAGAAGGAGAAATTTGTATTTTAGTTATTATGAAGATAGGGGGATTTTTCTAGATGAGAATCAAAATGAAGCTAAGGACATTAATAAAATTTTATTCTTGTGTCTATTGCTCTATAATTTTTTGTATTTTGACATGTTGTGTTGACATCAATGCCAAAGAGGGAGATTGATGGTGACAATTATTCAATTATGTATTGTCATTGATGTTTACATAAGTATAGTGATGTAGACACAAATGTCTAATCATATCTAAGCACAGTCAATATTTTCCAAGCTCTCTTGGGCATTGAAGAAAACCAAAGTGATTTTCAATTCTAACCGAGTTCACTCGAGCATTACAATTTTGGTCTAGCATTGAAGGATTTTAGTATTAACTGAGTTATGCTTTTAGTAACAGCCAACTAACAGCAGTTTATATTTTATGGTTAATTGGTTTTATGCAGCCGACAGACTTAAGTTTTATTGATTATTTGAAAGTTTATTCAGGCTGACTTGACAAGGCTTGTCATATATATATATATATATATATATATATACATACATATATATATATATATATATATATATATATATATACATACATATATATATATACATATATATATATACATATATATATATATACATATATATATATATATAAGGTCAAGTTTCGACTGAATGTGTAAGATGTGAAATGTGTGTATTTTTTATATGAAGTGTGGAGGAAAAATAAGATGGGATTCTAATTGAGAACAGAACATACAAAGCTGCAAAATAATATCCAATCAGTAAGGATCAAGTCTTATAAACCAGAGAAGAGATTTGAATCAGCAAAGATAGTTGCTTCGACAAACAAGTCAATCCATTTTTACTCTCTAACAATTGTAGACTTAACAATCTTTTGTAAATCCTCTAACAAGGTGACATTTCTACATTGAAGTGTTTGAAGACCTCTAACAAGGCCACTCCTTACAGGGTGATTAAATCCTCTAATAGGGTCACACCTAACAATGTGTTATTGTAACCTTTAACAAGGTTGGCTCCTAACAGGGCTCACTTCAGAAGAGTGAAAAATAGTAACTAGTTGCAATTGGTAGTTTCTCCCATATTGGGTTTCCACGTTAAATCTTGGTGTTATCTATGTACATTTTATTTTCTTTATGGTTTATGTTTCTGTAATTAATTACTAAAGGATAATCATATTTAATATCTTAATATTTTCTATGTTAACCGAGTGACAATAGAATATATGTGTTAACAGAGCAACAATGAAAAGTTTGTTTAAGACATCTAAGGGAATTGGATTTTTTTTTGTGGTAACTCATTCACCCCTCCCCTCTCAATTACTCAACTCATTTCCAATAGTTCTCTCCACCTTTCATTCTTAGGTCATCAAACTTTCCTCTTAAGCCTTCAACTTTAGCTCTCAGCACATTGGTGTCTCCTCCATGTACTAGCTTGATTTTGTCCCACATTTGCTTTGCAGTGGTGCATGATTTGACATCTTCAAATTCAGAATCAGATAGTGAAGAAGAAAATTCTATCATCGTAGAATTATGTTCTTGTTTTTCTCTTAATTTATCAACAGTTAGAGGTCCATTAGGTGCAACATATTTAGCATCCAAGTATTTTGTTACATCATTTCCAATATCTGATAGATGGAGTCGTATCCTTCTTTGCCATGATGCAAAGTTGTCTTTGTTCAACTTAGGCACATCCCTTTTACTCATCTTTTGATGTTTAGCTTGAGTCTCTAAACTCTCTTCCAAGCACCAAAGCTCTAATACCAATTGTTAGAATAATTAAGAGGGGGGATGAATCAGTGGCCTTAACAATCATTCCAATAATTCCAACCAAAAATTATATCACAAATATAATATCCTCTAGTTATGTTTAAGTCCTTCAAGATGTATTCCTTATGTAATTTTATCAAATATATACTACTCGGTGAATATATTGTTTATCTTTTTCTAGCCTTTACCGAGTAGCAGCAATTAAACTTAATGTTTACCGACCAATCCTATTTTAGTAATGTGTAAAGAAAAACATCAATGCAATGAAAGAAATACACATTTGAAACATGTATTTTTAATGTGGAATCCTTTTTAAGGGAAAACCCACTTGGGACCAGTAAACCAAAATTTTCACTCTTCTGAAGTGAGCTCGATAAAGAGCCAACCCTGCTAAAGGTTACAAACATAGTGTTAAGTGCGACCTTGTTAGAGGATTCAAAACTAATAGTTTTTATTTTGATCTAGAATTCACTATACTATAAACAAGAAAACCATTTGATACTCTTGATTATCTCAATACAATAAGGATGGTTAAATCCCACTCGGTTAAGAGATTTTATGAATCAATGGTTAAACTGAAATAGTAAATGATCTGTTCAATAATACAAATTTAACTTGTAAATTTTTCAGATCTATTGTTAGTCCATAATACCTCTCTGATCAATTTTCTCTTCAATTCTTTTACTCCCCTTCTTTCTTCTTTCTGCTCGGTGAATTCTCTTGCTTCTATTACTCGGTGTCTGTAGAATTTCTTTGGCTCTGTTCTTCAGCCTTTATGATTAGATCCACATGAAGACTTCTAGTTTCACCAGAATTATATTCAGTATTCCTCCCTTTATAATGAATTCCTTTTCTCCTTATATAGACATGATTAGCCACTCAATCTCCTTGTCTTTCTTGTTCTTGACATAGATTTCTTCTTGAACTAAAAATCCCACCATGCATTTCTTTAATCTTCAAATATTTGCTTTAGTTTTATTCCATAGATTTCTCCTTGATAATTGTGAATAAAACCAGCTTTAAATCTTCTTCTTATCCTTAGTTCTACTGGTCAATGAAAATAAAGCAATCAATAAGTTAACTCTAAATATAGCTCTGCTAGCTAAGTAGTTTTGTCATTTTCTAACTCTAGTTGATTTCGGTCATCAACTCTTAGTTTTCTCGATAACACTTGCTCAGGTAACATTGTTTGTCGGTGTTGACTATCCGTTGAGCAACACTTTGAACTGCTCGGGGTTCATTGTTCTTGGGTAACCCTGTTACTCGGTGTATACCTTTACCGGTGATAAAAAAAATTGTCTCTCTAGATCTTCAAGTGGTGTGACAATATGTGTATGAGAAATCATAACATATTAAGTTGACATTAATGAAAATACAATACATTAACTGATTTAATGTCTTACATTTACTTTCTGCAGCTCGGTGATCATCAACTTATCATCTTCAAACATTTGATCAGTTACAGTTCATCAGATTGTATCCAAATCATCTCACATTTATTAGAAAATATAATAGGTTTGGTTCTTTTAAGTGTTTGTCTCATTCTAGGTAAGAAGAAACTTGGCATTCTAAATTCTTGGATCCAAGAAATATTCTACAACCTAAGCAGTACAATGAAAGATTTTTCTATTCTTTTAGCAAGCAATCTATGTATTGGGTTTCATTCACCCCATAGTTGGGAACTGATAATGAATTGGATCTTCAAAAATTATGGATTTGCCCATAACGAATGAATAATATCTGGTCTTATTTCAACTTTTCCATCCATCTTAGACACAATTTTCAAATATTGGATTTTTCATCGTTTGAATCATACATCTCCTTCACTTGTAGTAATTCATCACTCGATGAATGAATAAAAAATGGTTTCTCCCCCTTTTTTTAGGGCAATACTCCTTATTTTTTAGCTTTAGATTTAATATAGTAGAAGAATTGCAAGCAGGTAACTATCATAGTTACCTACTACCATTTATTTAAAATAAAATAATTATAACAAAAAAATGAACAATGCAAAATAGAAAAATTTATGATGACTGGATGAAAAGGTTGATAGCTCAATCAATTTCTACCTTAATATTGATAGATATAAAAAATCGCACATCTATTGCAAATGCATATCCCATTTTTTCACAACAAGGTTATGAAAATCCTCGAGAAGCAACTGGGCATATTGTATGTGTCAATTTTCATTTGGCTAAAAAACCTATGGAGATTGAAGTTCCACAGTTCATGCTTCTTGATATCATTTTTGTAGCAGTTGTTAATATACCCTATGATAAGAAAATAAGACAAGTTCTTTCTAATGGTAAGAAAGGAACTTTAAATGTAGGATTTATTCTTATTTTACCCGAAGGTTTCAAATTAGCTCCTTTAGATCGTATTTATCCTAAGATTAAGGAAAAACTAGGTGATCTTTATTTTCAGAACTATCGTCCCAATCAAAAAAATATTATAATAATAGGTCATGTTCCTAGTCAAAAATATAGTTAAATTGTGTTTCCCATCCTTTCACAAATCCCACTACTAATAAAGAATCTCACTTCCTAAAATATCCCATATATGTGGGTGGTAATAGAGGAAGAGGACAAGTTTATCCCAATGGGAGCAAAAACAACAATGTAATGTACAATGCTTCAGCAATGGGTAAATTAAGTAAAATTATAAGTAAAGAAAAGGGTGGATATCAAATAATTATTGATAATCCATCAAACAGTCAACAAGTGGTAGACTTTGTACCTCCAGGACCAAAAATTCTTGTTTCAGAAGGCGAATTCATCAAAGCGGATCAGTCTTTAACGAATAACCCTAATGTAGGTAGATTTGGTTAGGAAAATGAAGAAATAGTACTTCAAGATCCTTTACGTGTTCAAGGTCTTTTATTATTCTTAGCATTTTTCATTTTAGCACAAATATTTATGGTTCTTAAAAAGAAACAATTTTAGAAAGTTCAATTGGTCGAAATGGATTTTTAGGCGCATAAAACATTTGAATCTCCATCTTATGAATGATTCATGCAATTATGTAAATAAATAAAAATTGTAACAATAAAGTCATACATTTTCATAATCCTTCATTTGCCCCTTCCCTCTATCCGAATATACTGATTGTGAAGAATGAGGAGATATAAATAATATTTACATATTTAATAATGAGTGATTCTGGAACAAACTTGTTAAACCGTTAGTTCTCTAGTTATGCGCAATATTCAATATATTCAATATTATATACATGTTATCTTTTCTCACCTTGATTTATCATATGCAAAACAAATAAACAAATAGAAGGAAGAAGAGAATTCATTAATCTTGGCTTACTATTTTCGCTTATTTTATAGCTTATCTTACTTCGTAAAAAAGTCCAAAAAAAAAATATATTTTTACTTTTTACCATTATCTCACCAAAATCAGAGAAGTTCATTGATTTTCTAATTCCATTTCTCCTTTTATGGACTCAAATGATAAAAGGAGAAACAAAGGTATGCCCATTGAGCAAACAG
The DNA here is from genome assembly GCA_018584345.1 of Thuja plicata. Lineage (NCBI taxonomy): Eukaryota > Viridiplantae > Streptophyta > Pinopsida > Cupressales > Cupressaceae > Thuja > Thuja plicata. The sequence continues at coordinate 1,009,219 of MU223792.1, forward strand.
GGTTTGTTTCACAGCAAATATTTGAATGAAACGACTTGTTTTTTAATAGTTTTTGAAAAACCTACACTAATATTTAGTGTAGTAATTATAATAAATATTATTTGTACTTAATGTTATTTATTATTTGTACTTAATTTTATTTATTTATATATATGAACAAAGATTGTAAAAATGCATATGCGTAAAAAAACCATTAAAAAGCACATTCTATTTGGATCGATCCAACTTTCTCTTTCAATTTTTTACAAATTGTAGCTTCATTTCTACAATTTAAAAATAATAATAAGTAAACATAAGATCTTACCTTTCTTTGAACACAAAGAAGGGTAAGATCTTATCTTTATTTTTTAGGTTTCACTTTTATTTTAATATATCCTCTAGATGCGCAATACATTTTTTTCGCTACAAGGAAGAGCCTAATCCGGAATAAGAACAGTAAAAAGAAATACTTATTAAATAAATAACAAGAATACCAGTTAAAGTACCTATCAACCAAAGAGGGATCCCTCCAGTGGTATCGTTCATTTCTATTACTTCCTTTCACATTGTCTCTAAGTAGTAGACATAATAATAATACATAGAAATATTAGATCTTGGCAAATTGAATTGGGTAAGAAAAAATATTCTTACTAGTTCCTAATTGAAAAAGTAATTAGAGAATAGAAAAAAAGGTACAAAAATAAGTAACAACACCCTATAGAGGCTAGTATGATTCAATTCAACATTTTGTTCATTTGGGTTTGGTTGTGTCATAAATAGCTATGTGATTTAGTTTATATAAAGTTTATCGCTGTATGAATTGCATTGCTGATATTGACCCCAAGAAAAAAATAGTAGGTATATGTGGCCTATGAACGACCAACCCTCTAACTATAAAAATTGGATAGGTTCTATCTATAGTCATTAATACCTCCTAAAAATATCTATATCTAGTAAATTCATCGATTTGCTCTAATGAATCAAAACGACAAGTGACTAATGGAACCTCTTGTTGTCTTTCTCTGAAATACTCCTTTGGCTGAGGGCCCCCAAATACATCATAAGCTATACCCGTAATGACAAATAACCAACCCATAGTGAATAGAGAAGGTATAGTAATACTATGGATAACCCAGTATCGAATACTAGTAATAATGTCAGCAAAAGCACGGTCTCCCATATTCCCAAACATGTTAAGCTCCCTATTTTATTGTATTGTAAAATCAAGGGTAAATTGATCCCATGAAAGAAAGAGATCTAGAAATGGAAAACTATTGATATCTTCTACAACCCTTGCTTGATTATCAATATGATACCAAAGGTATATTTGAAGTATACTAAGTATAGCTATCTTGCTTCTAACATAGAAATATGATTTTGCTTAATATAGAAAGGAAGTAGAATCATTAGTGAAATTACTCTACAATTGGTATTTATTTTATTTATGATTTTATTTTTACTTTTTTTATAACAAAATATCTTTTTATTGTATATTTCCTCTATGTTTGAGGATAACATTATTATTAGATATTCAATGCTAACTTTGTATCTATTTATTTAAACTCTTTTTTCTGCTCCTAGAGTAATAAATTGAGGTAATTCCCTGCCAAACATACGTATCAATCATTATTTTTTTTGGTGATTTCTTCCATGCTTACTATAATTAGTTATTTTGGTTTTTTATTAGTTTTCTTATTTTCACCTCAATCTTATTCGTCGGGTTAAGCAGTATACAACTTATTTGAAATAAAAAAATCTCAATAGGAATTGAGATTATGAGTAAATTTGAGGTACTGTGTAGATTAGCTATTAATCCTTACCTATCCTTTTTTACTTAAAAAAAATACGATTGAAGTTTTGTTATCTAGAATTGTGTTAGGTCTAATTCCTATAACTTTGGCTGGATTATTTGTAAATGCATATTTATAGTAGCGACGCGGCAATAAATTGGATAGTTGATTTAGGACCATATTTGGATATTTGATTTAAGACCTTTTTTTTATCGGTAAAAGGCCAAGGCCATATATTTTATTAACTTTAAAATAGATACAGAATTCTCCATTCATTGTGGGCACTGGTAGGAAATAATGGAGAAGAAAACCTCCATTCTTTCCCAGGACCAAGGTCCAGATCATAAAGGTACACAGAAGCAAATATGAGGGCATTCCCTCATTTACAAGAAATAATGAAGGCATACCTTCATTTACAAAAATTCCAGATTATTTAACAGAAAAGTACTTAATATGTTCTAATTCTGGTAGTTTCATGATTGCCCCTTCCCATTGGCATGATTTCAAAAGATAGCATCCGAAAAGGAACAGGTCATTGGTACTCTTTATCAATTTTGTTGTTCCTACACATATCAGAAAAAAAAAACTATAGAAACCCTATCTAATCATACTAAATTGATTAGCCTTTTAATGTAGGAAAGGATAAAAATATGCAAATAAGCAGACTCGTATTTGTAATTTTAGGCACTGATTTTAGAGAAACATTTTTTCCTCCAAAATTTGAGCTGAATAAAGGCTATCCAAATAAACTAAGTTGGAAACCATTTAAGTACTAAACTCCAATTTGACACTTAATTAGTAACATAACTTTAATGTTGGGGGGGTTGTGAGAGCACATTTTGAATTGGAAACAATAAAGCATTCTTATCTGATTAGCCATCTAAGGAGTAGCTCTAACAAAACATTTTTTAGTTGATGTCCTTAAAATTAATGTATATGCTTTGGTAAAGGATATATGTTTGGCTGCTATTTTTTTTGACCTTTGTAGATTTATCGATTTAAGACTTTTACATATAAGTTAGGAAATGTCAATGCTTATATATGTATAGATGGCTATATATATATATATATATATATATATATATATA
>MU223792.1:1012168-1028672 GCA_018584345.1 Thuja plicata
TGTGTGTGTGTGTGTGTGCTTAAAAATCCTATTCAGTCTTAGAAGATTAGACATATTTGCAAGCTAGATAAAAGAGATTTGGTTAGTTTACACTCATAATTGTGGCAGATTGGGTTCAAGAAAAAAACATTGAGACATAATGTGAGTTAAACGGTGTTTTTCTGGAGTTGCCTCAACATAACATTTAATTTTGAGCACACAAATATATAAGTCAAATAAACATAAGTATTTATAAGAAATGCATTAATACAGGTGTGTATAAATCCTTATATCTTTATGTCAATTTGTGCATATATATATAGATGTATACAACTATATATTTGTGCACATATATTTTAATTAAAATTTATCAATGATTATAATCTTACCTACTTTAATTTAAAATGCAAGCACCTTAATTCTAAACCTAGGAGACATCTGCATTCAGATGTCGAATAGGGGAACAGAACAATAAAGCTAAATTGAAATAGAAAACTTGAGTTCCAATCAAAAATATTAAAGAGCTTATTCATTGTTGTCATGTCAAAGATCTACGATTATATCTTCATTTCTAATGTTGCGGTGTCTCGAAGGGCTTAGCGGCTCAATACAGAAGCTAAGTTCATCATCATTTTCCCAAGCGCTGACTTGATCCTCAATAATATGGTTGTCAATCTAATTTGGAGATTCCAAGGCATAGACATGGTAGAAGCAAAGAAAGAAGTTTAGATTCTTCCTTACAATTAGTTCCCAACTAACTAAATATTCTATATCTTCAGTTACCAAAATGGGATAAGTGGGAACCACTCTTCCCCAGATAATAGGGGTATCATAGAAGCATGGTTTGGGGATAGTAAGATCACTTCTAATGTTGGACAAAGCCTTATCCAGGTCCCCTAAATACAGGTTTTTGAACAGCCTTCAACATAGAGTACCTATCTGGAGTTTATCTGTATCCACTTGAAAGGCGACAGCTAAGAAAAGGGCAGGGATCTCAGAATTCACTCTGTATTTATCTGAGTTAAAGATGATGTCTCTTCCAAAGATTCTATAGACCACTTGAATAACCAGAAAGTGTGAGGTCAAGAGGATATTCTCTAATCTTTTCCCTGTAATTGGTCCATCGAAAGAAATCTGCACCTTGGGGCCTCTCAACTTGATGGGAGTCATCATGCTTAAAAACTCCAAGTGAGAGGCAACACGGGAGATGGATCCATGGGGACAAAGGGAGGGGATTAAATAGGAAAGGTAGTGAGGGGAGGATGGCATCAGAAGATGAAGCAACGTTGATTGGGATTCAACTATTAATGGTTGCAGAGAAAAGATTAGGATCAAAAATAAATAAGGGAGATGAGGAGTTTCTAAGAAGACAAGGACAGAGCTAGGATGATCTTGAGAAGGCTGAGAGGCATAAAAAGAAGGGTAATTCCAACTGACTATGGAAAGTGAACAAAATTGTTCGTAGCTAGGATAAAAGGGTAAAGGGTTTTTATTGAGAGAAGGGAGAGCACTTAGATTTAGACCAATGTATAATGTATACATTAGTACTCATAATTCTAGGTAAACCTAAATATATGAAGGTGAGAAAATGGCACAAATTAAGCATATAGGTGTTGGGTTTTGATCCTATGTGAGTCGTAGTAAATTATGACTAGCTCTATATATTTATAGATTTAATGATAAATATATAAACCAATATATGTGTGTATATCTATATATATAATATATGATAATAATAATATAAAATATATTATATATATAAATTTTTACTATTAATTTCTAGTAGAAACAATGGACTGCGCATGGGAGCGGGAAAGGTGGAGGTACAATGGTCACTTGTAAGAAATTTAAATGGCCGACAAGGATCCTATGATGGTCAAGGTGATTTCTAGAAGCATAGATCCTTCATTTATCAACCAAAGAAAATGCCACAGTGGCCTTTCAACAGGCGTAGCACAGTGAGGTTTCAAACTTGGGAACCTAAAACTTGATCTGCTTAATCCAACGCCTCCCTTAATGGCGCCCACGGAAATGTAACTAGGGATGGAAGGAAATGGGAGAAATATTGCTCAGGATCACATTCGTATAGAGGCTATGTGCCTCAAGTTAAAAAATTTTATTTCTCTAAGATTGCTGATAGATTTTACAGACCAAAGCATCATATGGCTCCACAGCAAAATCAAAAGAACACTACCCTGAAGCTTCAAAATGAACCAAATGTCACGTTTGAAGTTATCTTCACTATGTGTGTCTCTAATCCAACTTGGCAGGAATCTATTGACACTCTAAAGGATAGAAATTTATTTTTTAAATGGCTAGGACCATGGCCATTTGTTAACCTTATAAAAGACCTGGTGTCAGAATATATGGGGTAAGGGTTACAATCTGAAAACCCTAGCCAATGGATTCTATTTGGATCTCTATGAAGATAAGACGGATAAGAAGTGGATCTTAAATAATGGAATTTACTTAATAAATGGGAAAGGCCTTTTTTTTAAAGATTGGGAGGCCAACTTTGATCCAACCCAAGAGAAAATCTCAGAATATCCAGTTTGGTTAAATCTGCATAATCTCCCTGCTAAATATTGGGGACAGGAAACACTCCAGCAGATTGGAAACATGATTAGATCTTTTATCAAATCTGAGGAGGTGATTAGCCCAAAAGATTCATCTATTCATCCTAAAATCTTGAGAAATCTACAACAACATATGTTGGTTCCCAACAATATTACCCTAGACACAATAAATGGTGTTTGGAAACAACATATAGAAATTTGGGAGGAGGAGATACTGATGGAAAACACTTTTGATTCTTGTAAGGCTAAAGGAAAAGGTTTCATGCAGAATCTCCTTCTTGATGAACTTTTTAGGAATAATAGTCCACAAGACAACTGAGAGGGGGGTGAATCAGTTGTGATCTAGATTATTAAACTTTATACTTTATAAACCAAATATGCAAATGTAAATGATAACACAATAATAGACAACACCATAACACAATATTTGTTGTCAAGGAAACCCTGTTAGAGGTAAAACCCCGATGGGAATTAACACCCACAAATAAAGTACTGAGAGTATAATATCCATGTTAAAAGATATTAGCCCTGTTAGAAGCTTGTTACAACATTTCAGTACACAATCGTTGTTAGGAGACAAACCCTATTAGGAGTCAAAGAAAATAGTAGGCTCACTGCCAATTAGACACATTGCCCAAAGAAGGTTAAAGTCAACCTTAAGGATTTACAATCCGAATCAAGTGTATAAGAAAAATACACATTCCAATGAACTATCTGATAGCAACTATCTTTGCTTGGTCAGTTTCAATGATGTATCAACTCTGCTTTGTATCCAGCAGTCAACAAGCTTCGCAACTTCCACACTTCTCTTTCTTTTCTCTGTCACACTTCTTCTCAAGAATTTATCTTTCATATATATCCTCTTATAATAATTCATTAGTTCGGCCAATTAAGCTTTCTTAATACATAATTAACTAGGTTGTCCAATTAAGGCTTTCCATCATAAAAATAATTACATATCCCCTTTCTAAGATACACATGGTATCTATAACAAGTATACAACAATTACAATTCATTACATATACTTTCAAATTTGTAATTCATGCTCACAATTAATTTCACATGCTATATGTCTGAAGTCGGCCAGGAAATAGGTCTTCTCTAGAATACACACCACAGCTGACATCATCAGTAACCAATCAACAAGTGAACTCAACCCATTACTCTATCATATATCAATTTTCCATTAGTAAGCTCACAAGTTATGAAATATCTTTTCCAGAAAGATATACCCGAAACATAGAGACCTGCTCTGTCCAGAATCATAGTTACAGTCCAGAAAACTAGTCTTCACTAAATCAATTGTAACATCCATAGTAGGTAATATAAATTCAAGCGACCTTAGGGATAAGGTCAGCACACATCCTTCTACATAATTCCAACTTCAATCATTCTGAATCATCCATACAGTGTCCATACACTTCATCCATTTACGTATCCAGACGGTCTTCTTCATAAAAATATATGTTGACATCAGTGACAAAACATGAATATCAACAGCATGACCAGTAACCAAAATTGATATCATCTAACAATCTCCCCCTTTGGCATTGATGGAAACAAATGGGAAAATCCATATGTATCAACCCATGAGTACTCACTCTCAATACAATCTTCTAAATATCCTCAACACAAATCTCCCCAAAACAGTAGGGATTTTCACATATATTTCTTCCCCCTTTGGCAGCAATGGAAAAGGGTGCCATAATCCATCTGTAATCTTCTGTAAGATGTGGCTTTTTCAAATCTTCATGTCCAATTAGCTAGGTGCAAGATCACCCAAATGTACTCCATAGTATTCTCCTATGATCACTCCCCTAAGGAGTAGATCCATACATCAAGTCTAGAGAATGATATAGTTCTGAGATCCACTGGACTGATGCACATCTTCATCATTTAGTTTTCACTGGGAGGGGCCATCACCCCAAGAATGCCTCTGAGATATTCAAAAGCATCTTTTGGCAAAGGTTTAGTAAATATATCTACTATATGTTCCTTTGTGCTAATATACTCTAGTTTAATCTCTCTATCTACTACCTTCTCCCTTAAGAAATGATACTTGATGGAAATATGTTTAGTCTTTGAATGCATTACAGAATTCTTTGACATATTCACTATGCTAGTGTTATCACAATGGATAACCACTAGTTCTTTGAAAATTATTCTGATATCCTTCAGCATTTGTATCATCCAAACAACTTGTGTACAGTATATTGCAGCAGCAACATACTCTGACTCAGCAGTAGATTGAGTAATACAGTTTTGCTTCTTGCTCAACCAAAAAACTAGCCTCTTTCCAAGAAAAAATGCACCACCACTAGTTCTCTTCCTGTCATCAACATTACCTTCCGAATCAACATCAGTAAAAGCCTACAATGTAAAATCATCATATTTTTCATACCATAATCCATACTCTACTATTCCTTTCAAATATCTAAAAATTCTTTTCACAGCAGAAAAATGTCTCTTTAGGATCTGCCTGATATCTAGCCACAATTCCAACTGCATTGGTAATATATGGTCTAGTGTGTGTCAAATATTGTAGACCTCCAATCATTGATCTGTACTTAGTTTTCCCAACACTTTGAGTCTCATTATTTTTTGTTAGTTTGTTCCATGTCACCATGGGTGTTCCAATAGGTTTACAATCTTCCATTCCAAATTTCTTCAACATTTCCTTAGAATACTTGGTCTGAGATATAAATATGTCATTCTTACTCTGATTAATTTGCAAACCAAGAAAAAAATTTAATCTCACCAATCATTGACATTTCAAACTCATTCTCCGTTTCTTAGCAAACTTCTTACTCATTTTATCATTTCCTCCAAAAATGATATCATCAACAAAAACTTCTATAATTAAGATTTCATCTCCGTCATTTCTTAAATACAAATTACTGTCTGCATTACCTTTTCTGAAACCAAGATGAAGTAGATTTTTATCTAGTCTTGCATATCATGCACTCAGTGCTTGTTTCAGTCCATACATTGCCTTCTTTGGTCTATAAATCATGTTTTCATCATCTGTTAAAGGAAAACCATCAGGTTTCTCAATGTACACTTCTTCTTCTAGATCACCATTCAATAATGTCAATTTCACATCCATCTGATACACTTTGAATTCTTTATGTGCAGCATAATCAAGGAATAGTCTCACAGCTTCCAATCTAGCAACAAGTGCAAATGTTTCTTCATAGTCTATGCCTTCTTGTTGTGAGTAGCCTTTACATACCATTATAGCCTTGTTTCTTACCATTGTGCCTTCCTCATCCATTTTTTTTCTAAAAACCCACTTAGTGCCAATCACATTCTTGTTCTTAGGTCTTGGAACCAATTCTGAAGTATTGTTCTTCTTTATCTATTCTAGTTATTCTTCCATGGATTTAGTCCAAGATTAATCTTTACATGCTTCATCAGTAGTCTTTGGTTCAACTTGATAAATCAAATAGATCTCATCTCTAACTTTAGATCTAGTCATCATGCCTTTGCTTGCATCACCAATAATTTATTCTTCAAGGTGGTTTGTCTTGACATACCTTGGTGTCTTTAATGTCTTAGTAGCTTCGGCATGTTCTTCAATCTCATTCTCGATCATCAAGGGTCCTTTAGGTTCAGCAGCAACTTCTCTTGATTTTTTTATCTGACCACAATCATACATTCTTTCCTAAATTTGAAATTTCTCATCTATCCTCACATTTGTGCTTTCAATTAGTTTCCTCAATCTCAGATTGAAATATTTATATTCTTTACTCATAGTGGAATAACCAAGAAAGATTACTTCATCACTTCTAGCATCAAACTTTCCTATCTCATCATCTCATTTGATATAACATTTACTACGAAATATTCTAAAATATTTCACAGTAGGTGCATGATCAAACCATAATTCATAAGGAGTTCTATTTGTACCTTCTCTGATCTGAATTTTGTTTAATGTGTACACAATAGTGCCAACTGCTTCTCTCCAATGAACATGTGATACATTTCCTTCCAGCAACATAGTCCTTGCAGCATGTAATATGTTTATGTTTCTTCACTTTGCTATCCCATTCTATTGTGGAGTTCTAGGAGCTGAAGTCTGTCTATGTATTCCATTTTCTTCACAGTATGTATTAAATAGTTCTGATGTAAACTCTCCTCCTCTGTCTGATCTCAAACATTTTATCTTTAAACCAGATTCATTCTCAACTTTTTCTTTGAACAACTTGAACTTGTCAAATGCTTCAGATTTCTCTCTCAAATATGTAACCCACATCATTCTAGAAAAGTCATCAACTAAAATTATAAAATACCTTTCACCATAGTATGATCTCATTCTTGTAGGACCACATAGATCTGTGTGCACCAGATCCAACTTCCCTTTTGTTGAGTAAGCTTTTCTCTTGAAAGTGCTTCTAGTCTGTTTCTCCATAACACATTCTCTACACATAGTGTTAGATGGCTTTACAATTTTAGGTAGATCTCTTACTTCTTTTGTCATACTTGCCTTCACAATGTTATCAAAATTAACATGACAAAATCTTTTGTGCCATAACCAGCTGTCATCAACCTTTGCAATAAAAAAAGAAGCTTCAGATGTGTTCAATTCAAATACATTACCTCTGGATTTAGTACCAGATTCTATCAAGTCTCCTATTTTTCTCTTGATAGTACACTTTCTGTTTATGAAGTTTAGTTGATAACCCTTGTCCACTAGTTGTCCAACACTCAACAAATTGTGCTTAAGTCCATCAACAAGTAATACATTGTCAGTGTTAGTCTTTTCATCCAAGGAAATAGATCCAATTCCAATAATAAGTTTAGGAGTATTTTCACCAAATCTAACAACACCACCATCATGTCTTTTCAAACTCACAAACTTATTTTTATCTCTAGTCATATGATGTGAACAACCACTATCTATGACCCATTCAGATTTCTTTTCAACTTGAGATACTAATGCTTTTTCTTCATGCATAGGTTCATCATCCTTAATACAAATAAATCTAATTTTATCATAATAACCATTCTCATCATCATATATACCTTCACTAGCATAATAACATTCCTTATCCTTTGAGAACTTAGACTTGAAAAACTTAGGTTTGTGCTTTGGAATTCTTATAGGACATCTAGATGCAAAATGACCTATCTTGTTACATGAAAAACATTTCAAAGGTAATTTCCCCTCAAGCTTACCCTTACCTCTCTTCTCTCTTCTAGCAATCAGTGCAACAATTTCATCTAGATTTTTCTTTCTTCTTCCTGTATCTATTCCCATTCATCAGCATAGGCTCCAAGTTCTTCTTTTAGATCATTACTATTTGTCCTTTCATTTCCAGGTAAGATTCTTTTGCTTTTGTGCATGGTTTCTTTGAATGTTGACTCAACCTTAGGTAGAGTGTCCCAATTTTGTGGCTTCAAATTTAGTTATCTTTCCAATCAACATGTCTCTGGTGAAGTTTGGTGTCAAAGGTATGAACTCCTTTATGGCCTGAACCTTGGTTCTATATGTAGGTGTCAAAGATATGAGTATCTTTGCAATAAATTCTTCCTCATTGTAAGTTCCTCCAGAGTTCCTAATACCAGTAACTACCTCAGTAATTCTCTATGCATATGCTTGGATGTTTTCATCTTCTCTCATCTTCAGTGATTCCATCTTTTTCTTCTAGTTTTGTAACTTTTCTTGCTTTGTAAATTTGTGTCCAACATATAGTGCTTCCAGTCTTGATCAGATTTCATGTGTAGAGTCCAAGTCCTTTACTTTAGTAAATTATCATTCTAATAATGTGTTGATTAAGGATTCCCTTGCAACCATATTGCATGAGATTAACTTATTTTGATATTCACTGGTTTTCTCTAATTCACCCTCAGTTGCTATCTTGTCCTTCTTCTTTTTTATCATCCAGTAGTCAATTCCCAAACATAGCAAATGTGTTCTCATCTTGTTCTGCCAACTATCAAAGTTTTTAGAGTCAAACTTTGGACTATCCTTCCTGTAGAAAGTCATCTTCAAGATCACCTCAAGCTGTTAAACTTTCTCTCTAAGGACCAATAGCTCTGATACCAATTGTTATGAATAATAGTCCATAATACAACTGAGAGGGGGGGTGAATTAGTTCTAATCTAGATTATTAAACTTTATACTTTATAAACCAAATCTGTAAATGTAAATGATAACACAGTAACAAACAACACCATAACACAATATTTGTTGTCGAGGAAACCCTGTTAAAGGTAAAACCCTGGTGGGAATTAACACCCACAAATAAAGTACTGAGAGTATAGTATCCCTGTTAAAAGATATTAGCCCTGTTAGGAGCTTGTTACAACATTTCAATACACAGTCCTTGTTAGGAGTCAGAAAATAGTAGGATCACTGCCAAGGCACACTACCCAAAGAAGGTTAAAGCCACCCTCAAGGATTTACAATCTAAATCAAGTGTGTAAGGAAAATACACATTCCAGCGAACTATTTGATAGCAACTGTCTTTTCTTGGTCAGTTCCGATGATGTATCGACTCTGCTTTGTATCTAGCAGTTAACAAGCTTTGCAACTTCCACTCTTCTCTTTATTTTCTTTGTCACACTTCTTCTCAAGGATTTATCTTTCATATATACCCTCTTACAATAATTCATTAGGTCATCCAATTAATCTTTCCTAATACATAATTAACTAGGTCATCCAATTAAGGCTTTCCATCATACAAATAATTACATAGCCCCTTTCTAAGGTACACATGGTATCTATAACAAGTATACAACATTTACAATCCATTACATATGCTTTCAGATCCGCAATTCATGCTCACAATTAATTTCACATGCTATATGTCTGAAGTCGGCCAAGAAATAGTTCTTCTCCATAATACATGCCACAGTTGACATAATCAGTAACCAATCAACAATCAAACTCAATCCATTACTCTATCATATGTCAGTTGTCCATTAGTAAGCTCGCAAGTTCTGAAATATCTTTTCCAGAAAGATATACCCGAAACACAGAGACCTGCTCTGTCTAGAATCACAGTTACAGTCCTGAAAACCTGTCTTCACTAAATTAACTGTAACATCAACAGTCAGTAATATAAATTCAAGAGACCTTAGGGATAAGGTCATTACACATCCTTCTAAATAATTCCAACTTTGATCATTCTGAATCATCTGTATAGTTTCTGTACACTTCATCCAGTTACGTAGCTAGTCTATCTTCTTCATAGAAATATATGTTGACATCAGTGACAAAACATGAATATCAACAGCATGATCAGTAAACAAAACTGATATCATCCAATAGAACTAGCAAGAAGATCATTGGCCAGCAATCTAACTCAGCTAGATGAGGCTAAAATAGTTTTCAAGTGTCCTGGTGAGGACACACTGGCTTCCCTTCCCTGGCGAAGTCAGTGCCACTTGGTTGTGGAGGCGGCTATCCAAGGTTCATCCTCTCCTTTCAAGAAGATTATTCAAAAGACAACTAATTCTCCTCCAACATGTCCAAGCTCATACTTTCCAAATCATACAAGAGATTATTCCCTTGATTACCCCTCTACTTTTGTTGCTGGTGAACCCCAAGATGACTTCTTACCCCACACTGTTCATTTGGATGACCCTTCTCATAATAATATGGGGTCCTTCCCTGGAAACAATGAGCTCTTAATCCTTGCCCCTACTTTTAAATCCCCCTTGGTTGGATTCCCTTCAGCCCATGACACATCACATTTTCCACTGGAGAAACTTGGGATGGAGATAGAGCTCAAATGTACTAATACAGATGTCGACCTTCCAGGCTCAAACAGGAAAAAAATCCCCAAAAATATTGGTAATCCTCTTCCCAACCACTCAAATTACTGTTGAAAGAAAGCAAAGATCTTCTCAGAATAAGGTTAGCTTTCTTCCTATTATAGAAGCTCTTAAAAAAATTCAGGATGAGCATGATAAATGTTTAGAGTTTGGGGCAGAACTAGTTTATGAGGGAGACCCATAGGATGGTCAAATCTCCCCCATTAGAAACTTAGAAATTTATTTTAATGAAGCTAGAGATAGTGAGGATGACCTATTGGAATACTCCTATAATATATTTTCTTGTGGTGATGAGGGTGTGGATGATTACTTGGGGACAGATGAGTCTCTTGATATTCTTGAAAATAGAGGCTTGCACCAATCAGAATCTAAGATGAAGAGACCAAAACTGGGGATGAAAAGGAGACGTGGGTCTAAATCTACTAAAGAAAAGTTGGAACAGGTTGGTTGTGTAGTAGACTGGACAACACTGCTGAGATTGGAAAAGGTTATTGCCTTTTCCCAGAAGAAATGAGGGTCCTCTCATGGAATGTTAGGGGCTGCAATTCCCCTGATAAATCTCACCTGCTCAAGAGAGGTCTTGATCAAGCAAGGGCAGACTTAGTTCTTTTGCAAGAAACTAAGCTTAAAGGTGAAGACATTACTTTATTTTGTAAGAAATTTGCTAAATGGGGTGGGGGTTTTTCATAGGCTTCCGAAGCTTCTGGGGGCATGGGAATTTTATGGGATGATAGTGCAATAAATGTTGTTTTGATCATCCAAGAAGCTAACTGGCAGTGGATTTAAGTGACATCTAAACAATTCTTTCCAAATTTTATGTTTTCAACATCTATGGAAACAATAATATAGCTGAAAAAGAAGCTTTATGGAAGGTTATATCCACCTTTTTAGGTGATCAAAGAGAGGAACTCTTCATTTTAGGGGGAGACTATAATGCCATTTTAAGGCCTCTTGAGAAATTAGGGGGAAAAGGATGGCAGAGAAAAAGCCAAAAATATTTTGTTGCATTTGTCATGAATAATGGGTTGGAGGAATTAGATTTCAGAACAGTGGATTACACTTGGACCAATAGGAAAAGTGGTTTCTTGAACATAGCTGAGAAATTGGATAGAATTTTCCTTGCTGGGAACTAGGAAGAGTGTGATTAGATTTGCACATCAGATATTTTACCAATAATAGGCTCTGATCACTACCAAATTATGTGTAACATTAAAGAAGATGCATCCCCTGAGAGATCTCCTTTCAAGTTTGAAGCTATGTGGATAAGGGCAGATGATTTCTATAGCAATATAGAAGTGTGGTGGCAGAATGCACCTACCCTGGAAGGTAACAAATCTTTTATTTTTTTCAAAAAACTTCAATATGTTAAGGATCATCTTAAAGTGTGGAAGCGAGATGTGTTCCGTAATATCTTTGTGGAAAAAAACAATGTTGAAAAGACTCATAACCTTCTTAATGAGTGAATAATTAAACAAGGCATGGATGAGTTTATGTATTTAGAAGAACAAACCCTACAAAGATAGTATAAAGAAATTTTTTCCAGGGAACAGATTTATTGGAGACAAAAGTCTAGGGAGACTTGGTTAAAAGAGGGTGATAGAAGCACTAAATTCTTCCACAAATCAGTTAAAGCAAGAAGGACTAGAAGAAAAAAAATTCCCAATTGAGACTTGTGAAGGGATAGTCATCAATCAGCAAAAGCAAATTAATCAAGAAGATGTTAATTACTTCTAGAACACCTTCATGCAGCATGGAGTGTATGAAAATGAAAATCAGAAGTTGTTTGATCTTATCCCTAAATGTATTTTAGAGGCCCATAATTCCACGCTCTTTTGCCCAGCCTCACTAGAGGAATTCAAGACAACCTTATTTGATCTGGGAGGGGATAAATCCCCTAGCCTTGATGGATTTCTTGCCTTATTTTTTAGAAGACCTGGAATATTATTGTTGCCGATCTCCTACAAGTGGTAGAGGAATCAAAGTATGAAGGCTTCATGCTTAAATACTTCAATAACACTTTTATAGCTCTGATCCCAAAAAAAATCAGATGTCAATTCCTTTGAAGACTTCAGACTGATTGCCTTGTGTAATACTATTTACAAGATTATTGTTAAAGTGGCTGCCAATAGACTTAAATATATCCTCGATAGCATCATCTCTGGAGAGCAGAGTGGAGTTTCCCCTCACAGATCTATTTTTGAAGGAAATCCTATGACAATGTCAATAGGGACTTCCTTCTAAATGATCTCAGAAGGTTTGGGTTTAATGAGGACTGGATAAAATGGATAGCTAGTTGTATTAATACACCAAGATTTTCTATCTTAGTTAATGGAAGTCCACAAGGCTTCTTTGAATCCACAAAAGGAATCAGACAAGGTGATCCTATTGAACCTTTTATTTTTATTATCATGGCTGATTTATTACTAAACAAAGGACTATAGGAAAATGGAAAGGCATCAAAATTGTTGCTGGTGTTGATTCATCTACAAACCTGCAATTTGTTGATGATAAATTTCTCTTTGGCATAACTTCTATAGAAGAAGCCCATGTCATTCAAAGAACTCTAGATAAATACCACAAAGCCACTGGCCAATGTATAAATTGGCACAAATCAAAGATTTACTTCTTCAACACTGCTCAACATCTTCAACATGAGATTAGTGGCATATTACAGATCAAAACTGGGCTGTTACCAGGAAAATATCTTGGGGTGCCTCTTTTTTATGGTGACTCTAAGCCTCACTTATGGAAAGGCCTCTTGGATTCTTTCTTTAAAAAGATGGAGAGCTGGAAGAGCTGATGGTTAACCTCTGCTAGTAGGATCTTACTCCTTCAAGCAGTTATCTCAGCCATCCCCATCTATTTGATAAGAAACTTTAAAATCCCACACAAAGTCCTTGAGGTAATCACAAAAAGAATGACAAATTTCTTTTGGAATGGGGCTGAGGAGGGTGATAAATGGCCTCTTATTGCATGGGATAAGATATGTAAAAATAATTCAAATGGCAGTGTAGGGTTAAGAGACTGGAGAAAGATGAATTTAGCTCTAAGGGAAAAACTTGTTTGGCACATATGCAGTCAGCCAAGAATATTATGGGTCAAAATTTTAAGAGCAAAATATTTGGACTCTCCAAATGATGAAATAATCCTCACTATTTCTAATCCCCCCAGAGGTTCTGCAATCTAGAACTTCATTAGTCTGAGATGACTCATGGAATAGCCACCTGATTTTGAAAGATGATGTCAAATTTACTGAACTAAGAGAACTCTTCACTCTAAGGTGGGGGGAAAAGGTTTCTGACTACTTAGTTTACAGGGACTCTCCTGTTGGCCCCAAATGGAAATGGAAAGCAATAGATGATTTTGATCTCCATCCAGCTCATCAAAGGACTTTAATGGAAGAAATGCTTCAACGTAGAAGCTTTATTAGAACTTCTCAGGAAGACAAGTTGATTTGGTGTAGAGCTAAAAGCAGAATTTACTCTGTGAAGCTTGGTTACACATCCCAGGAAGATGAAAGGGATCCCCCCTATGGCCAACTAAATTATTCTGGGATAAAGAAAGCCTACCAAAGGCAGGGGCATTTGCATGGCTTGTAGTGCATAAAAGGATTCTCACTGCTGAAAGAAGGAAGTGGTTGGGACTGCAAGGCCCCGCTATATGTGCTCTCTACAAAGAAGCATCAGAGGGTATTAACCACTTGCTTATTCAATGCCCATTTTCTGCGGAATATTGGAGTATGATCAAGGAAAGGCTTAATTAGATAGGACCTATGCAAAATAATGTTTAATAATTATTTCAAAGCTGGCCCATCCCACCCAAAGTCACTGCTCTTTTTTTTTTTTGGAAGGTCTTCCCCTCTAGAGTTATCTGGGAATTATGGAAGGAATGTAACCAGAGGATGTTTCAAGATAAGGAAAGGCCCATTCACAGCGTTAAGCTAAGTATAATTTGTGCCATAGAGGAGATCTTAAAAGGTTCTCTATAATCATCTACAAGGAGATATGAATATACAAATAATGACATGTTTATTCATTCCAAATGGCTTAGTTGTAAGTTTAGAAATGGAGGAATCAAGAATGCCAACACAATTAAGTAGAAATGGAAGGATTCAATGTGGATGTTTCCTGAGAAAGAGTGGGTGAAAATAAGTTTTGATGGGGCCTCCAGAGGTAATCCTGGGCCATCTAGAGCTGGTGTGGTTGTAAGAGACTAAAAAGGGAATGTTTTGGCCTTAGCTACCCAATGACTCAAAGATGGCACCAACAATGTAGTGGAAGGAAGTGTTGCCTTGTTGGCTCTTCAACTTGGAAAGAGGATGAATCTGCAAAAGGTTCATCTTGAAGGGGATTCACAGATCATAGTGAATGTTATCAATAATGGGCATGCTAATGCTTGGCATCTCCAAAATATTATGGCAGAAATCTCCAATATCCTACATTCTCTCCCTAATTTTAGAATCAGTCATGTTCACAAAGAATGCAATGAACAGGAGGATAATGTATCTAAGTGGGCTACAAACCTTGAGCATATCGACATGGTGTGCATAGAATTCTTTTAATATTGAAAATGTATTTAAACTCTAATAGTTCTTGTATGCAGGTTCATGATTGACATATTCAAACTCATAATGTAAAGGTGTTGGTTATAAATTGAATCCGGAGGGATTACTCATATGACCATTATATTTTAAAATGGTTAAATTTCTATAAAAAAACATGTGGTGTTTTAAGAATATATGGTGTTAGTGGCAGAAAAATTGCCTTTTTGAAGGGACTCCAATGACACGGCAGGCACATGATGTCTTTCTTCCCTATAGTGGTGAATTCTGTTGAGTTGATGGCAGATTTATAGCGTTGGTGTCAGCACAGCCAAGTAATGATTACGGGTTCACTTGGCGATCTATGTGAATAAAAAATATTTATTGCTATGTAAGGTGGTGAGAGTAGAATGATGGCTTCTCTCTCTTCTAATTATGACTAAGTGCGGATGGTAGGCTGTGAAAAGATATTTCACTCTCCTGAAACTTCGGCTTGAGTGTTGATATAACCCTTGATTTTTCTCATCATTTTCTATCTAACTTCCAAACCAAGTTTTTCTCCACATGTTGAAGATGGAAGCTAATTTTTTAGTCCAAACACGGAAGCAGCAGAAGGCCTTTGAAGGACCTGAAACTAAAGAGTGAATGTTAGGATTGCTCAACTACAAAGAGGAAAGGATGGCCATGGCAGCTCTAGATGTTTTAGGTAGTCAATTTCAAGAGCGACATGCAAAATGACGCTCAAATGTGGATGTAATCTCTCTTATTATTGCATGGGGTCTGCAACTTGGGGAATCTAAAGGTGAGGTCAAGCGCTTGATTAAATTCATCTTTGATAATGACCTACTGCTGGGTCTTGAGTCTAATTTAGAATAGGTGGTGTTGGGTATTGAATTGGATTACAGTGAATGTTTTGAAAACTCCAAAGATGGTGATGAATTTGGAATCCCCTTTGTGACTTGATGGGGAAAAGTTGATAAAATTGCTTACACCAAAAATATTCAAAGCAAATGGAAAAATCTCAAAGCCATAGCAGAGCACATTCGTGTTCAGGAAACCAGGAGAAAAAATGTTGTGTTTAATGTGATTCCGCGCGGGAAACATGGGTAGAGAAAGGAAAGTGATCGGATGTAGAGTGATGCAGCCTCTAAAACCATTCAAGGTGTAGGAAGACAGACAGTTTTGTAAGAATAATGCTCAATATGTCTATTAAGCCATCTTGGCTTTATTCTCAATGATAGAGAGATATAAGATTAATGGCAGAAGCCAATTTTGTAGTTGATATTATCTAATTTGTAGCCCTTTCAATCTTCTTCATGAACAATATGCTTCTGCTACTAGGGTTTATGTCTGCCTAGCTGATATGTGTTGTGGTTGTTTTGAATTCTGAAGCCATGTGCTTGAAAGCCTAGAACTGGTTTTCTAGTAACTATATAACATATATGCTACATTGTAAC
Source organism: Thuja plicata (assembly GCA_018584345.1). Classification (NCBI taxonomy): domain Eukaryota; kingdom Viridiplantae; phylum Streptophyta; class Pinopsida; order Cupressales; family Cupressaceae; genus Thuja; species Thuja plicata. The sequence goes on from MU223792.1 coordinate 1,028,503, forward strand.
CCTCTTATAATTTCCTATTTTTATTAATAAAAATCAATGTTATAGACCAAAAATAATAATAATAATAATATAAAATATATGTATTATATGTGTGTGTGTGTGTGTCTATATATAATATTAAAAACACAACAAATATATATATTTATATAAAGATATTAAACTATCTAACA
>MU223792.1:1034364-1061214 GCA_018584345.1 Thuja plicata
CACTCTTCTGAAGTGAGCCCTGTTAAGAGCCAACCCTGTTAAAGGTTACAAACACACTGTTAGGTGTGACCTTGTTAGAGAATTTTATACATAGAGGTTGTCACTTAGTATCGGGCATCTAATGCTGCCATCCTTGAATCAACCTCTTTCTTAGACTGTCAATAGGAATTAGTCATATCTAATGCTACTTTCATGAATTAACCTTTTTGGCACTCCTTGAGATGTACCTCAATATATAGATGACTGTTAAGTCCTGCTCGGTTAAGAGACTTGATGCTTCAATGGTTAAGCTGAAACACTATGACTTGTTCATATTGCAACTTGAATTGCAAATTTTTAGATCTATTTAAGTACATTACCTCTCTGACCAATGTATCAATTCAATCCTTATCCTCCACACTTTCTACTTTGTGATGTTGTGCTCACTGTTCGTCAGTTGTCTGCAGAATTCCTTAGCTCTCCTTCAGCTTGTTTGATCAGTACTGACTGAAGTTGTTCTTCATCAGTTTCTCATCAGCATCCTCTTTCTATTCACTCCTCTTAATCCCATTTGTAAATGAATTAAGCTTGTCTCTTATATAGATAAAATATTCATTGTTTCTTGGTTCTTGATTCTTGGCGTGATAAACAATCCAGCCAATTAGATTTAAAGCATAACTCCTGATTTGTCTCGTAGATATCTTCTTGCCAACTATATAAATCATCTTTAAATAAATTACTTATCTCCAGCTTTATCTGGATGAATAAAACAATGATAAGTATCCGTTAACTCTATTTTTAGCTTCTTGTCAGCTGGGCATTTTGTTATTTTCTGAATTCTCTATTTTGTCGATCAATACTTCAGTTAGTCATCGGTGATAACTGATTGTTCCGTCGGTGTGACTTCAGTTGTCATCGACATCTCCATCCTTGTCTTTTCCATTGGGAAACACTGAAATTTTGTCCGTCGGGTTACTCTGTGTTTTTTCTCATCAGGCAATACTGTAACTCATCTCATCAGTAATTCTGTGTATTTCTTTGTCAGGAAACACTGTGATTTATTCTTTTACTATGACCGTCAAGTGCACTCTGTCGGTGTATTCAGTCACTTAGTGAATACTAGACTTGTATGCATTACTGATTAGTGTATCCTTGATTCATGAGTTCTTTGAAGTCTTTGACAGTATCTCCATGACCATACAGATTATATTAAGTTGACATCAATGACAATACAATACATTAACTGATTTAATGCCTTGCATGATCATCAACTTAACATCTGCAAACATTTAATCAGTTACATGTCATCAATCTCTCCCTTTGGCATTGATGGCAACATACTATATTATCATACTATACTATTTCTAATACAATATGAAATATACAGTTTCATCAAGATTTCCTAATGTAACTATTACAAATGTCTGATTTTCGGTAAGCTCAAGTAGCTTTGATTTGATTCTTGCAGGTTTTCTATCTATCTTCAATCCCTTCACTGGATGGATGTAGAATATTTCTTTCTCTGATTTGATGTGTTCTCCTTCTGTGTCAAACTCTCTCCCTTTCACTGTTCTCCTTTATTTTGATGTTTTTTGTTTCACATGTTAGCAACTCTCCCTTTGTATAATATCTTCATACAATCTCTCTCCCTAAGGATATAATCTCTCCCTATTGGAGTAATGTGATAATGTATAATCTCTCTCCCTTTCCAAAAGGATGTGATAATATGGATAATCTATCTCCCTTTGACAGCAATGCCAAACAAATATCTCACAAATATCTGACATAAATGTCAAGCAAACTTTTCTCTCCATCCATAATAAATTCCTTGAATTTCCCTTATCCATCAGCAATACAACAATATGCTCTGGTGCTTGGTGATGATATATACTTGTTTGTATATATATGTAGCTTTGAAGTTCATCTCTTTACTTGCATCAATCATGAATGATATTCTGATAATATGTAGGCTGATGTAGCCTACTAGTCAGTTTACTAACCAGTAGACAAGGGTCTGACCCCTAGTCTCTTTCTCAAGTACTCAAATGCATCCTTGGGCAGTGACTTGGTGAAGATATCAGCCAATTGTTCTTTTGATTTCACATACTCAAGTATCACCTCATTTTCCTGAACTTGTTCTCTCAAATAATGATACTTGATGGCAATATGCTTTGTTTTAGCATGCATGAATAGACTTTTGGAAATTTTAATTGCACTTGTATTATCACAATAGATAATTAATGGTTCTAAAATTTGCATATGCATGCCTTCCAGTAATTGTTTGATCCATGCAATATTTGAGCAGTTTGCAGCAGCCGCAACATACTTTGCTTCTGCAGTAGATTGTGAGATGCATCCTTGTTTCTTGCTGATCCATGTGACAAGTCTGTCACCCATGAAGAATGGTCCTCCCGTTGTGCTCTTCTGGTCATCAATATTTCCAACCCAATCAGCGTCGGTAAAGACCTAAAGTTTAGATTTGCCTTCTCTTATGTACCATAAGCCATATTCCTAGGTATTCTTCATATATTGTAGGATTCTTTTCACAGCTGTCATATGTGACTCTCTGGGATTAGTATAAAATCTAGCAACTATTCCTACTACATGTGCAATATCTGGTCTAGTATGTACAATATACATGAGTTTTCCAATCATTGATATGTACAAAGTTTGATTTACCTCTAATGACTTGTCTTCCTTTGTCAGTTTGCATCCAGTTGCCATTGGTGTTCCAACTAGTTTGGATTCTTCCATCTTGAATATTTTTAGTACTTCTTTGATGTACTTGGATTGTGTAATGAAAATACCTTCTCCTTGTTGCATGATCTACAGACCAAGAAAGAACTTGATCTCTCCAAACATAGACATCTCAAATTCTTTTCTCATCTCATTTGAAAATGATTTGCATAGCATATCATTTCCTCCAAATATGATGTCATCAACAAATATCTCAGCAATCAAAGTGTTAGCATCAGTATCTTCCTTCAAGTAAAGATTACTATTTTCACTAGTCCTTACAAATCCAATACTTATAAGATAGGAATGAAATCTTTCATACCAGGTTCAGGGTGGTTTTTTCAATCCATATAGGGATTTGTGAAGTCTACATACCATATCCCTCTTGTCTGGATCAACAAACCCTTCTAGTTGTTCAATGTATACCTCTTCTTCGAGTATTCCATTCAGGAATGCAGACTTGACATCCATTTGATATACCTTGAATCCTTTATATGCATCATAAGAAAGTAATATTCTTACTCCTTCTAGCCTAGAAACGGGTGCAAATGTCTCTCCATAGTTAATTCCTTCTTCTTGTTCATACCCCTTGCATACTAGTCTTGCTTTATTCCTTGTGACTTCTTCATTCTCATTCAGCTTATTCCTAAATATCCATTTTGTATTGATGACATTCTTGTCATTTGGCCTTGGTACAAGTGTCCATGTATTTTTTTTCTCTATTTGTTCAATCTCCTCATTCATAGCGCTAATCCATTCATCATTATCTAGTGCAGCATTGACAGATTTGGGCTCATAATCACAAATAAGACATCTTGTATTTAGAGACTTACTTCTAGTTCTCATACCAGCCCTTTTATCTCCTATAATATGGTCCTATGGATGGTTCCTATTGACATATCTTGCAAGTACATGTATAGCTCTTTGTCTATCATCTTGATCATCATTTTGTTCTTCATTATGTTCTTCATCAATTTGTGCATCATCTTGAGCAATATTATGATTGTCGATATTTGCAGCCTGATGCTCGAGTGCAATGATATGTTGTTTGGGAGCTCTACATTGTTGGTAGGGTAGAGTGTTAGGTTCCTCATTGTAAGTGAACTTGTTGTAGTCCTCTGGTTCTTTAGTGCTTTCCTGTTCATTCTTCTCTACAAATTCATCTATCTTTACATTTGCACTTTTATTAATTTTGTTAGAGGCTTTGTTTAGACATTTATAAGCCTTGCTCTTGGTAGAATACCCTAGAAAAATTCCTTCATCACTCTTGGAGTCAATTTTTCCAGTTCTATCATCTTTTAAGATATAACATTGACTGCCAAAAATTTTGAAATAACTTACATTGGGTGTGTATCCATACCATAGCTCATAAGGTGTCTTTTTGGTGTCTTTCTTCAAATGTACTTTGTTCAATGTGTAAATAGAAGTACTAACAGCTTCCCTCTAGAAGATTTGGATGATTCCCTTCTCTATCATCAGTGTCCTTGCACAATCAACTATGGATCTATTCCTTCTTTCAACAATTCCATTATGTTGTGGTGTCCTTGGTGCAGAGACCTGTCTTTTGATTCCATGCTCATTACAAAAGTTAGTGAATTCATTTGAAATAAATTCACCTCCTCTATCTGACCTTAAGCATTTTAGCTCCTTACCACTTTGCTTCTCAACCATTTCTTTGTACCATTTAAACATCTTAAATGCTTCTGATTTATTTTTTAGAAACATGATTGTCATCATTCTAGAGTAATCATCAATAAAGAGAATAAAATATCTATCTCCATAATAACTCTTTCTCCTCATAGGTCCACATAAATCAGTATGGACTAATTCTAGAATTGTATCAGATGTATGGTTTTTTCTTTTAAAAATAGACTTTGTCATTTTACCTTTTTGACAATTCTTACACATGATATTGTCGGGCTTGGTCATCGTCAATAAGCCTCTGACATTTCTATTTTTTCTATCTTTATCATGTTGTCAAAGTTTACATGACAATATTTTGTGCCATAACCATATGTCTTCATTTGTAGCAATCAAACAAGTGGAGTTAGTATCATTCAGATAGAATAAGTTACCTTTTGTCAACTCACCGATACCAATCAGAATTCCATATTTATTGAAGATCATTGCCTTCTTATTTTCAAATGCTACTTTGGACCTAAATTATTCAGCTAAGAAATACTCAATAGATTATAATTCAATCCATTTACCCAATAAGAATTCTCACATTTTATCTGGTTATTCAACATTATTGTTCCTCTACCTTCAACTGGACAAGGTGTGTCATTACCCATTCTTACTGAATCGCCTTTATAGTATTCAAAAGTCTCAAACCTTTTCTTATGACTGGTCATACGGTGAGTGCAGCCACTATCTATGATCCAAACATCATTTTTGCTAATTTTAGATATGAGAGTTTTTTCTACATACCTTTCTTCATCATCATCTGAATAATCCTTTATAGCCACAAACACCGTCTCAATGTCTTCATCTGATTCAGTGTCAGTGTCATCATCCTTCCATTTTTCTAGGTAACTGACCTTCTTTCCTTTGTCCTTATAGTCTCGGGTATCTCTTCTTTCTAATTGTCAGTATCTTTTGTAATCACCTCTGTCAGACTTATATTCAAATGATCTGTCATTACTTCTATCATCTTTTCTTCTATTAGTACATCTTGCAGCAAAGTGTCCAATCTCTTTGCAATTAAAATAAACAAGTGGTAATTTACCTTTGGCTCTCTGCATTCTTCTGGCAATAAGTGCTTCAATTTCATCAAGATCATCTTCTTCACTTTCATTATCACTATCTTTTCTCATAGTGTTTTTCTGACTTGATTTACTTATTCTCATAGAAATTTTGAATGCAGACTCTATGTTTGGTAAGACACTATTATCAAATTTATTCATCTCAAGTGAAACTAGTCTTCCAATTAAACTATCTAGAGTAAAATTTATATTTTCTACTGCTCTCATTTCTTGAATGGTGGATACTCTAATAGCATAAGTAGGTAGTAAGGTTCTTAGAATTTTACTCACCGCTGTATCTTCTTCTAGTACACCTCCAACTCCTTGGATAGCATTGACTACCTCTTTGATTCTTGTGTTTACTGAGTGATATTTTCACCTTCTTTCATTTTGAGATCATCAAACTTTCCTCTAAGGCTATTTTCCTTGGCTCTCAAAACATTTTTGTCACCACCATGTACAAGCTTCAATTTATCCCACATCTGCTTTGTAGTTTTGCATTCTTTGACATCTTCAAATTCAGCATTGGAGAGTGAGGAAGCAAGCTCTATCATCATGTCATTGTGTTCATGCTTCTCTCTCATTTGTTCAACTATTGGTGCTTATGTGGGAAACACATATTCAATTTCTTGGAATTGAGTAACATCATTACCAATACCTGATAAGTGGAGTCTTATCCTACTCTTCGATGAAGCAAAATTATCTTTGTTCAACTTGGGCACATATCGTCTGTTCATCTTCTAATCTTTGGCTTAGGTATTGAAACCTTCCTTCTAAGCACACAAGCTCTGATACCAATTGTTAGTAATAACTGAGAGGGGGGATGAATCAATGGCCTCAAAAATTAATCCTTCAAACTTTAACCACCAATCAATAAATATCAAATTATTATGTCCCTACAAGATGCATGCCATGAAATACTAATAATGATTAACTGTCTGTCGGTTTGCTCTATCAATCCTTATTATTTCTTGATTACCGATAAGCAGTATAACTATTTACCGAAACTCAGTAAATAAGCAAAGTATACCGATCATTCCAAAGTTAGCTATGTAAGATGCAAGACAGTAAAGAAATGAATCATACACACATAACACATGAATTTTAACATGGAAAACCTGTTAAGGGAAAAACCATTGGGACCGGCACCCCAAATTTTCACTCTTCAAAAGTGAGCCATGTTAAGAGCCAACCCTATTAAAGGTTACAACCACACTGTTAGGTGTGACCTTGTTAGAAGATTTTATACATAGAGGTTGTCACTTAGTATCGGGCATCTAATGTTGCCATCCTTGAATCAACCTCTTTCTTAGACTGTCAATAGGAATCAGGCATATCTAATGCTACTTTCATGAATTAACCTTTTTGGCACTCCTTGAGATGTACCTCAATATATAGATGACTGTTAAGTCCTGCTCAGCTAAGAGACTTGATGCTTCAATGGTTAAATTGAAACACTATGACCTATTCATATTACAACTTGAATTGAAAATTTTCAGATCTATTTAAGTACATTACCTCTCTAACCAATGTATCAATTCAGTCCTTATGCTCCACACTTTCTTCTTTGTGATGTTGTGCTCACTGTTCGTCGGTTGTCTGCAGAATTCCTTAGCTCTCCTTAGCTTGTTTGATCAGCACTGACTAAATTTGTTCTTCATCAGTTTCTCATCAGCATCCTCTTTCTTTTCACTCCTCTTAATCCCATTTCTAAATGAATTAAGCTTGTCTCTTATATAGATAAAATATTCATTATTTCTTGGTTCTTGATTCTTGGCATGATAAACAATCCAGCCAATTAGAATTAAAGCATAACTCCTGATTTGTCTCGTCGATATCTTCTTGCCAACTATACAAATCAGCTTTAAATCAATTACTTATCTCCGGCTTTATCTAGATGAATAAAACAATGATAAGTATCCATTAACTCTATTTTTAGCTTCTTGCCAGCTAGGCATTTTTTCATTTTCTGAATTCTCTGTTATGTCGATCAATACTTTAGTTAGTCATCGGTGATAACTGACTGTTCCATTGGTGTGACTTCAGTTGTCATCGGGATCTCCATCCTTGTCTTTTCTATTAGGCAACACTGAAATTCTATCCGTCGGGTTACTCTGTGTTTTTCTCATTGGGCAATACTGTAACTCTGCTCGTCGGTAATTCTGTGTATTTCTTTGTCGGGAAACACTGTGACTTTTTTCTTTTACTCTGACCATCGGGTGCACTCAGTCGATGTATTCATTCACTTAGTGAATACTAGACTTGTATGCATTACTTATTAGCATATCCTTGATTCATGATTTCTTTGAAGTCTTTGGCAGTATCTCCATGACCATAAAGATTATATTAAGTTGACATCAATGAGAATACAATACATTAACTGATTTAATGCCTTGCATGATCATCAACTTAACATCTTCAAACATTTAATCAGTTGCATGTCATCATCACCCTGCCTCAAACCTCTAGAGACCCTAAAGAAACCTTCAGGGGACCTATTAACTAGGATTCAGATCGCGGGGATGGATATGCATGCAAAAATTAGGTTGATCCAAATTTTGGCAAATCCAAAGGCTTCTAAGCACTTGCAGACAAATCTCTATTCCACCTTATCATAATCCTTTTGAATATCTAGCTTGATAAGCATACTTGGTTTTTTACTCATTTGGATAGAATGGATGGCTTCATTGGCTATGATAACTCCATAAAAGATTGATCTTCCTAGAACGAAGCTAGTTTGTTCCTCACTAATGATCAAAGGGACAAGTTTTGGAAGTCTTAGATTCATGGTTTTAGTTAGTAATTTATATAGCGTATTGCAGAGTGTTATAGGTCTAACGTCATTTAGGCTCTCTGGTTTCTCTTTTTTGGGGATGGGAGCAATGAAGGTGTTATTAACTTCTTTTAGAATCTAGCCAAAATTTCTAACTCCTTCAAGGGCATCTGTAATCTCATTCCCAATGAAGTCCCAACATTTTTGAAAGAAAATGGCAGAGAATACATCAAGGCCTGAAGATTTGTCTGGGTTCATTTGCATAAGTGCTACTTTGATTTCATCATTTGAGAACTTCTCTGATAGCAATTTGTTATGTTGTTTTGTTATAATTTAGATTTTTTAGTAAATCATTTTGTTTGTTTAGATTTGAGCTATCAAAGTTATTGAGGATATTGTTAAAGTATTGGACTCTTCATTCTGCTATCTTCTTAGGATCTTTGATCTTTTGTCCTGATGCATCATCGATACTTGAAATTATGTTGGTAGTTCTTCTTTGTTTGGTACTATTGTGAAAAAATTTAGTATTCCTATCACCAGCTTCTAGCCAAATTTCCCTAGATTTTTGTCTCCAAAAGATTATTCTTTGGCCAGAATATCCTCATATTCTAAGAGGAGATTATTTTCTTTCAAGTAGAGATCCTCATCCATTCCTTCCTGAATAACCTGAGAGTTGACAATCTTTATCTCTTCTTCAAGTCTCAGTTTAGATTCAAAGATGTTTCTGAATTGCTCAAAGTTCCATTCCAGCAGTATATGTTTGATGATTTTCAGCTTATTTACTACAATATACATTTTGGATCCTTTTAAATTAGGTTCATTCCACCATTGTTTTATCAGATTCAGAAGGTTAGGATCCCAGGGCCATGCTTGTTCGAATTTGAAGGGGCAATTTTTTGGTTTGGTTTCCATAAGGATGCTCAGCTGCACCGAAAGTGATCAGAGCCAGAGATAGGAAGGATTTTGGCTGAAAAGTTATGGTTGGACTCAATAAGGCTTCCTTTAAGAAATAATCTATCTAATTTTTCCACTATTTTGCAAAAACCTTGTCTCCTATTATTCCAGGTGAAGGAATTCTCATCAGTGGGGATTTCAAGGAGAGATAGCCTTTCCTTTCATCTAATGAAATCATTTTCTGCCATCAGGAGAATGCTTCTACCTCCTCTTTTTCAGTTATTTTGGTGATCACATTAAAATCACCTCCAATAAAACATAGTTCATTCAGGTCGTGGTTAAGGAAGTCTTTATTTCATTCCAAACTATAATTTTATCTCTATTTTGAATTGGTCCATATACATTAACGATGTTGAAAGAGATTATTTCTGAAACTTTTTACTCTTGTACACATCCATGATCTCCTGCTCTCGGTGATGCTGATTGAGAGGCCCCACGGATCCCAGATGATTTCCAAGACCCCGGAAGCCCCAATAGCAGGGGAGGCTTCAATATTTCTGAATCCTAATAGCGTTTTAAAATTTAATATTTCTGTCTTATCCATTTTAGTTTCCTGAATTAAGATTATGTCTGATTTTGAATTATTTATGCAGCGTTTGATAATCAGCTACTTGTTAGGGGCGTTCATACCCCTAACATTCTAGATGAGGATATTCATGGCTTCGTGGGAAGGCACTTCCCCTTCCCAGCATTTAGAAGTGTTTTTATCTTGATCTGTCCTATTGCTTGACCAGCCAAATTCCTAAGTTCAAATTTTGGTTTTCTACCCCTCTTTTTTGGGATCTTTGCACAATCTGGGGAGCTGCGACTGTCTTTATTTATAGCAATTCCCAGGGACTCAGGATCAGCTAATTCCCAATTTTATAGATTAACTAGCCAATCTTCTAGTCCTATTTCTTCTTCCTCATGGTCAATTCTCTTAATTTCTTCAATGAGGAGTTTCCTTTGCGAAGCCAATTCCTCTTTATCACAGATCTCATCTAAGAAGTGATCCAACAATTCATCAGTTAGGGATTCCCCAATATAGTTAGCAATGATCCTAACTTCTTCCCAAATTCTATCTTTATCTGTGTTCTCATTGTTTTGGGAAAGGCCCTTCAGGGATGACCCAGACAAGGAAACCCTATCCCCTGCAGTCATAGAAATAGAGCACTCTAATTGGGGGCTCAACGCAGTCTCAGAGGGTATCTTCCCTAGGAGATTTGTTGTAATGGGGGGTTGGGTTATTATTTTTGGATTTGGGGGATTTATGATAATGGCAGAAGGTTTCATTTTCAGGGTTAATTGGGAAGCATCTATAGCTTCGGGTGATACATCGCAGGGAGAAATGGCCTCCAGGTGCTTAGATAGGGGTTCTGAAGGGCAGCAAAGGAGTCTCACAAGGTTTATAATTAGGGCGATTAGTAACAGAAGTATTGTTTTGTGAGGGGTTATGATGAGGGTAATTGGTTTTCTTTGGTGGTTCAGATGGGGAAAGTAGGAAGCCACCATTTACCTTAGAGAAAGTAACATTAAGCTTATAGGATATGGTCAGATCAGTAAAACCCAAAGCATCTCTAGACAAATTTGCAGGTGAGGATGAATCAACACAATTCGCCACATCGGGTTCCCCTGTGTCTAGGTTTTTGTAAGAAATAATTGAATAGATTCTATGGATTGAGGATTTTCCTAGAATATCTAAGGGTTTGAGAAATTTCATTGCTAGATTCATCCTAAAAATAATAGCTTTTTCAGGATGCATAACTTTTGAATCTACAAACCCTATAAATTTTTCGTATAAGTTACCAATTTTTCTAAGGATTTCCTCATTGAGGAATTCCACCAGAAAATTTTTAAGAAAAATGATTCTTTCAACTAGAAAATCAGTTAAACTAAGTGGATTAAAAAAAGGAACCCAATCTAGCACTGTAAATTTTATGTTTCTAAAACTAGGGCAACCTTATCTGAGCAGTTTCTCTGTAGTTTATTTGTTGCTACAAATCATAAAGATGAAGTTTTATGGGAGAAGAACAATACTTACCTTGTTAACCAATTGTCGTTCAAGCCACGCTGCAATAATTTCAGCCGGGGAACCCACTCCATTCCATCTGCAAACTACCCCAATAGAAGCACAGATATCTTGTATTTTTTCCATTAAACCATCAGTGATTGTTAATGACAGAGCCTCCACATCTGGACACTTATTGGAATGAAGCTCTTCTCTTTGATGAGGGGGAGTAAAGAGAGCTTCCTTGGGTGGAAAAGTGGGAGGAGAGCATTGCAGAGACAGGGAAGCCCTATCAGACAGAGATCGGGTTATAATGAGGTTTCTTTGGTGCAGTGGGAAGTAAGGAGTTTGAGGAGAGGGAAGCATTTCTACGGGTTTAAGGGTTTGATTTTGATGAGAGGGGTTATAGGGATGAGGCACCCAGGTAGGTTTCAGCGGAAATTTGTTATCATTGATATGCTTATGAGGAGGAGAGTATTTATTGGAATTCAGGTTACATTCGGTATCCAAAGGACGCAGGCTTATGAAGCTATTCTTAATGGGTAAGGAGAAAGAGTTTATCTGAGGGTGAAAGGATATCATAGAAGATTTATTATGCTAACGGGCCCTACTAGCATTTTGAAGATGCGCAAGGATCCATTTATCCTTCTGATCCAGAGTGAGCCTCTCCCATGGGAAAACCCTAGGGGAAGAGGTCGTCAAATCATTCGAAAAGCCCCAAGAGATAAGTGAAGGACTAGAGCCATCGAAATGATTTTGAGAAGAAGAGAAAAAACATTTTCCTTGAGCATATTTTGTCTTCAAGAAGACCCAAATCTGGGAGTCTAGAGACTCAAGTGAAAAAATGCAACAATTTGAATGCGAAAGCAGAGCCATTTTTTATTTAGGACCATATTATAAATGGGTCTCCTACTAATTTTGAGGGATCAGATCCCATTAATTTTTTTAGTCTAAGTGACAAGAAAAGCGGGATCACGCTCTATAGGATTTGAACCTATGACTTCTGCTTTTGGAGACCTGCATTCTACCAAAATGAACTAAGAGAACTTTTTTCTTTTTTTGAAAGAAAAGAAGGGTCTTCATGTGGTATGCCCCAATCACTTATTTTATTATTCGATGTTTCATTGAATAGATATAATTGTCACTCAACTTTTTATTTCCTTTTATTTCTTTCATAGTATAGGAGAATAAAAAAGGTAGGGATCACTGGATTTGAACTTGCGATATTTTGTACCCAAAACAAATGTGTTACCAAGCTGCACTATATTCCTTTTAATCGTGAGTATTTTTATTTGATATTTTATATTAAATGTTTTTTTTGTTTTCTACATTTATCTGCCTTGATTCCCACGTGAATAGGTTGTAAACATGGAAGATATCATGTATAACATATCTATTTATTGACATTATTGATTACTATCACACCTTCTGTTAAAAAAAAATGTGCAAATACAAATACATGTTTGCAGTTACTCATAAACTACGGGTGTAGTTCACTATATAATATATCTATCATTCTTGAGAAGGAGAACTTACGAACAATGCAAGATATAAAAACATATCTTTCCACAGCGCATGTGTTAGCTACTTTATGCTTGGGATTTTAGCCTATTTATTAATTGAGATAAATCATTTTTTCCTAGATGCCAGTATTTTCCCTTTTTATGACTTTCATTTTCCTCTCCTGTAAACCCTAAAGAAAAAAATTATGTTAGATTCATTTCCTTTTCTTCTCGGATAAAGAAAATAAATTAGATTCAATCTCTTTAGAATTCAAGAGTGGGGTGAAGTTAGGATAAGATAAAAGTAAAAATCTCGATCCAAAAGTTCCTCAAATAGTAAACTACTTTAAAATCTTAATTAAAGATTTTATTCCGAGAATGAATTAAGTAATAAAATCTTTAATCATTTTTAGAAAACTTTTATCCCTTTCTCTTTCTTCTCCTTTTTTTTTCAAATTGAAAAGAAAAGAAGTAGATACAATACCCAAAGTAAGCTATATGGCCAAGGGTGGAAATGTAAGAGTAACAATTACTTTAGAAAGTACTAGTTGTACCCAAGATAATGTTGAAAAAAATCAACATGTATTGCAAGATATACGAATCAAAAAATCGTTGCAATACTCCTGATCCATTGGATTTAGAAAAATTTTGTCCTTATTGTTACAAGCATACCATTCATGGAGAAATAAAAAAATAGATTGAATTTAACATTTCTACCCAGAAATAGAAATATATCAAAGATTTTTATTTGTTTATCTTTGTATATTAAAAAAATGTCACTGTCAATATTTCTTTTCAGAAATATCTTGAAATAAAATAAATAGTATTTGAAAGGTTCGCTAAACAAACTATGAATAAAATGAAGCCATCTTTTCAGAATACATATAAGCCATCTTTTAGAAATAGATCTAAGTAATCTTTTAGAAATTTATTTTTTTTGTTTTTTCTTCTATGCTCATAATTCTCATCAATATCTTCATTTTTTACAATTCTGGCAATGTTGGGAAGTGATTAAGAGATCTAGAGAGATATTCATGCATTTTTAAAAATTTACCATAGGTACATTTTATTTAGATTTTTGTGTTTTCACTTTTTTGTCATTTGGCACTTGGAAAGGATTTTTGTGGGATGAGACTTTATTTGATTTGATTTACATGTACAAAGGTTTTTGGAGTCTTATTATTTCATTTGAGGAGATATCATGGGTTTTTCTATTCATCCTTCTATTATTATCCAGATAAAGGGTAATTATGAGTCTTGGTGGAAGGGCATTTTGACTCATTTTAGTTAGCTTGATTTTTTCCTTATTTGTATGGATTTATTCCTTAACTAGCTATACAAACAATTACATATTATTGGAGGATTATAATTGACCATATTGTTGGAGTTATTTTTCTAGTGCTATCTTGACAATATGTGTGCTTTATCAAGCACAGATTGTCCCCGAACACTTTGGACTTTCCTTTGGGAGATATATGTAGATCCTCACATCTCTCCATTAGAGAGGATCTTGTAGTATATTTTCTCATTCCATTTGCACATATAGAGCGTATACTTTATGATTATTGTACTCTTAAGATTCTTGAGTTGATTGTAAGTCTTGCATGTTCTGATGGATTAGAAGTTTATCTCTTAGTTCTCACTCCTCATATCGAGACTCCATGTCAATATTCATCTTCTATTGTTCTTGATCATATTGGCATTGACACATGCATGGTTACATTTATTCAGTATAACAAGACATAATTATTCCAAACACAATTTCTTGGGATACATATCATATAGATATATCATCCTTGTTTATTGAGTCTCATATTGCAGATCTAGAGGATTATGTAACAGAAATTTATCTTCACCTTTTTGACAGCCACATCAATGTTTCCAACTCATCTCCATCACCCATGGAGCTTGTTTGCATCAACTTTTGAAGAGTCCAAGATTCTCACCTTCTAAATTGGGCATATACCTGATTGGTTTGTGGAATCATCATCCTTCATGGAAATAATGACACTTGAGCTATTTCTAGAGGCAAACACTTTTTGGATTTCTATTTCTTCTAGTTTATGGGAATCACTTCTCATCTCTCCAATGGATCTATTTCTTCCTAAAGGGAGAAATAATGTTTGAGAAAGTGGATCTCAATCCACCTTTAGGTGTTCATCATTGGCTCATGAGGTACTTCTTCATTTGAGGATTCTTATCCTCATTTTCTCTCTCTTATGGGAGGAACACTTATTGTACTTGTGTGACACAAAAAATCTTTAGAGAGTCACATTGAGTCATCCTTTCATTCTTTCAATCGTGCATTTATTGCATTCTATCTTTTGGAGAGTATTTTTTCCTTTGTGGTTCTCATTTTCTATGGTTGTTAGGGATTACATTGGTTTGTACATGGCTACTCAATTAGGAATTTTTTATGAGACTCGTATATTCATACATTCATCCTTGCATTCATTATTAGGGTTTTAGCTTCTCCTTTAGTTAATCTTGTTTGAACACATCTAGCATACCCCTTAAGATTCCCTTCATGGCTTAGTAGCCTCTTGTGGCATCCTTAACTAGGATGGTAGTGATTTCCTAAACAGGTGCTCCCTTTGGGGGAAATGATCAGCTCAACTCACTCTAGGTGGTATCAAAGCGGGATTACAAGTTTTAATTTCCTTGGGTAACATTAAGGGGAAAATTAATGGAACATTTCTAGCATATCACCTATGGATTCATGACATGGTTTAATAACCTCCTATGGGAACCTTAACTAGGGTGGTAGTGGTTT
This sequence comes from Thuja plicata, assembly GCA_018584345.1. NCBI lineage: Eukaryota > Viridiplantae > Streptophyta > Pinopsida > Cupressales > Cupressaceae > Thuja > Thuja plicata. Next base: position 1,049,813 of record MU223792.1, read on the forward strand.
CCTAAAAAGATATTCTTTTGAAAAAAAATAACTAGTTCAACTTTCTAAAAATATTAATGTGGGTGTTAGATTAATTAGGATAATTACCTAGTTAATTATCTAATTAGGTCATTTGTTACTTTATTCACCCAAAGTAAAAGTATAAACGATTGTCTTTTATTACATTGAGTTGTATTTAGCACATGTTTCATTCATTATGATGTAGACAAGTCTCAAGATCTCTTTTAATCTTCCTCTAGGGTTTCATATCCTTTCTATAAGGATTCATTATATTCATTTTGTATCATGATCTTTTGCATCAATACGGTTATTAGGTTTTTGAGAAAATATATCTTGTTTGATCTCTATTTGTGATAAATGTTGTGCTTATATGTGATTCATGTGCTTGTGGGGCTGAATAGATAAATCCAACATTAACCTCTTCAATCCCTACAAATGGTTGTGGAGAATTAATTTTTCTTTGATATGTGGGTTCAGTATTCCTTTGCCACACATATGTGCAAGATAATTTGAGAGATTCTTGGATACATTGCACTCTTGATTATGTTACTATTGATATACTTGACATGTTACCTATATTGTTATATCATGTTACATTAAATGTACAACTGCTAATTTTATTATGAATTACGAGAACAAGTTTGGGACCCGCTAGAGTCTTGATAGATCTAGGAGATTTAAGTCATTTCTTTGCACTAACAGTTAAGATAAATCAAATGATAAAAATGAAATATAAAAATAATACAAATAATATATACACAATTACTACAATGAGTTTGGATAAAAAAGGAGAATGTGAGGCAAATTTGTTGTGATAGAAAATACTAAAAAGGAGTTCATGGAATTGATATTGGTTATTTTTATTGCAAAATAGAGTTGGCTTACATATTAATTACTCTAGTAATGAATTTAGATTTCATTAGGTGACTTATTTGGAACCTAAGGAATGATACATTCAACAAAGATGTTGCACTCAACAAGGAGCATTTATATCATTCTAGGTTGTTGAACACTACAATTTTCCTGAGTTCCTTTCTTTTGACTCTTAAGTCTTCACTTTCTTGTAAATGACCACATTTACTATAGAACACCTAGAATCTTGAGGTGAAGTTTGGGGGACATGGGGAAAGGGTGTTATTTGAAAGAACTCATTAAAAATTATGTTTGGTATTTTCAAACTACAGAACATCACATTTAAAAAAAATGGTTGTGTAGGTAAACCCAGTGTTTGAGGATAGTGGTGTGTGTGGTACTGGAAATTGTACAAGCAAACCCTAGGTAAGAGATATATCATAACTAGTGTGTTCATGTGATGGAAATAAGGAGGAGATAGAAAGGTGATCATAATAGGATTATCATGAAGGTAAAAAGATTTAGATCTAAAGGTGGTAGCTATAAAGAGATCATGTAGATTTAGAATGGTCATGGGAGAGGAAATGAATTTTTCATAGCTTCACAAATGGCGAACATATGATACGATTAAAACAAGATATGGGAATGATCACAAGGGATTGAAAATAGAGGAGAAATGAAGGATGTATTAAAAATTTAAGGTATAAGTCTACAATAAGAGATTTAAGAAACAAAGGATAATAAAATGGAGGTTTGTGGATACCAAATGAGAGAAGAGAAATACAAAACTATGTTAAAATGTAAGAGGAAGAAGAAATATAGATAAAAACAATGAAAGAACGATTGAATATGCCCCAAAATTGAAAGCTCTAAATTTTCAATATTTGAACCTCGCTTTTTGATGTCATACTCTTATGCAAAAATACTACCCAGCATCCATTGACACTAGCGACCTCAATAGCTTTATACATGAAAGTTTCTAGGGTGTATGGGGTGAATTGCTAAGGTCAAAGGTACCCACAAATATTTGTATGATCTATGAAATCACAAAAAACAAGTAAAACTAGACTTAGAAAATACTAGAGAAATATGAACGTCAATGAAACTATAATATAAACTAGAGATAGTGAACTATGAAATTTTCAACCTTTCATTTTGCCCTCACTTTAGTGGGATTAAGAGACTGCAATGAAGAAGCATGCCAAAATATTAAAATGAAATAAAATTGCATAATTTATTGGAATATTTTTAAAGATATATGTATTTAGCTCTTTACTTTTGTGTGAGTAAATGTTATAAAAATGTAGCACATCAAAGAAAAGTAGTATAAATAAAATGAAAAAATAACACATTAAAATAAAATGAACTACGAACGTGACATAAATAAGATTATAAACACACAAAAACGTATAAGGAAGCATCACATTAATATTCAATGATACACTAAATCAAAGCAAACACTAAGCATATATGATTTACTAAACAAGATATCAATAAGGAAACATACACTAGACATACGAAAAAATTTAATTTATCTTGCAACTATTATGATACCATGGAGAAAAATATACAAAGAAGACCCAAGTGGATTGCATAATAGGTTGTGACAAGATTGCATGAAATAACGGTATCTTAGCAAAGGTTTGTCTATTGTTGTATGTTCATCATTTGGCTATATATCGGCGCCAATCGAATTGGACAATAGGCAAAGTTAGGAAAAGTATAAAAATAATAAAAGTATGATAATGGTTATATTCATTCAATTTAGATAGAGGTTAGGGTACACTAGGTCCAAGTAGCTATGTTGTATCATTGTGAGATAAATAATATTTTCCCCTCTTAAATTGGTTGGAAAAAGAAAAGTGTCAATCAATTTAAGGTAATTGTAAGTGTAAGAAATGAAAATGTTAAACTATGCTCAATAGTATGTGCTATGTTCTGAATAGAGGGTTTCCCTGACACAAGTATGATAAAGTAAAAATGTCATAAACAATGTAAAGGATAAAATCATATTTAAACATCCCATGATCAAAGCATGTGAGATGCAAGACTAGTAATAGTAGTGTGTGTGTGTGTGTGTGTGTGTGTACATATACATATACATGTATGTACATGTACATGTACATGTTCATACATGTATATGTATATGTACATGTACATACATGTGTGTGTGTGTGTGTGTGTGTGTGGAAAAGGGGGATGAGAGAAAGAATGTGTCTAGGTAGTAGGATAGGATGACACCCTCAAGGAAAGGTGATAAGAGGGTATCCAAGATAGTTCTAGAAATGGAAATTTTTCTTGAAGAAAAGAGATAGCTAGGTAAAAAGGAGAAAGAAAAGAAATGATGATGAAATGCAACCACAATTTACAAAACAAATAAGTATAAGAAGAAAAGAGAACACAAGTAAGAAGCATCTATAAGAGAAGAATAACATAGGAAATAAAGAAATGTAAGAAAGTGAATGATTTATAACCTAGTTAAAATAATAAAACATGATGAGTTGCAAGATACAAGGTTGTCTATATATGACCTTATTAATATAAAATAAATCCAAAATTGGAATAGGAGCAAAGAAATAAGATCATATGTTAGAGAACATGGGGAGAAGATAACTAGACTACATTAACATCCAACATAACCTACAATCTTAAGAGGTATAAGGGGACATAAGAATAATGAAGAAGACATTAAGAGTGTTCCAGATAGAGATGTACAAGACTATTTTTGTAGAGGTAATCATTTTAGCTAAATAGGATCAATAATACCACCTCCACAAGAGCGAAGGTTATTTCCTTTATATGCATATTTTACAAAATCATGAATTATTTTTCATATAAATTTTCAAGTTCAAGAGAAGTGAAATGATTTTCCTGAACTAAAATAACATTATACCAACTAAATGAACATTATACCAATTAAATGCTCACTATTTGGTGAGGAAGAAGACAAGGAATGAGGTTGAGGAGATTGACTTATTATTATACATTTATACACAAAGCAATAATACCAAAGTCCTAAGGGTTGATTTTAAATCACCCATGGAGGATGGAGTGTATTGTAAAGAACACTAATAATCTCCTAAAGTGTTGGTGTGAATACGGTGTTTTACTTAACTAGTTCACTAGTGGGTCATATACACATGTCTACTTAGGTTCTAGGAGGTCTATCTAGAAGTTTTAGTTTCTGATTAGATCTCGTCTTTTATGATTTATTTACTTGTCTTAGGTAATGTAATAATTATCAAGTTAGTTGTCTCCTTGTATAAGATTAAGACACGTCACAATCTTGTCTAATCCCATTTAACAAAGTTTCCTATTTAATTTAGACATCATATGTACATTGCCACATGTAGTATCCAATATTCAATAAATTCAATCTTCCATACATAATTAAGCAAGCAATTTAGGCAATTTTCTCCTATGGAAGGTTTCTTTTTGTAGATAAAATTGAGATGTTGAGAGTTCACAATCAAATCCTACATGGTGCACATTGGTTTTAGATATGCAAACCCCTTCTCAAATTTGAGATAATCAAGATTGAGCTTTTGTTGGGTGCACATTGGTGTAAATTGGACCTCAACATTGAGGGTTCTTTTTGTTGGATTTGTATTGAAAGTTTATTTTAGAGCATACTGATGCAAATGTTCACCATTTAGTTTGGAGTGTCCAAAAAGCTCAGATTTGGATTTCGTTTCACACAATTTAGCTACTATATGATCCAATTTAAGTTTGAAGATCAAATCTTGTGAACAACTTTTTTTTGGTACATTTTTGGCTAAAATAGATATTTCTATTATATTCAAAAGGCCCAAAAAAAATTTATCCTCAAATAAAATTTGTCCACTCTTAATTATTGGCAAAAAAATTATCTTGCTACGAGTGTCATTATTACAGGCAAAATTCAACCTATGTCTCAAAATTTAAAATTTTGATCGAGTAGTCAGACTTTTACAAACAAAATATCGTTAGAAAGTCAATTTTATGCACTTTTCAATGGTGTAGGTTTCATTACCACATTCTTTTGTTCGATATATTTATTTCTATTTGAGGTAAGATCTTTCTTTTTGGCTCTTAGGCTCATAAATTTTTGCATTGTGGTAAAGGTATTTAAGAACTCTATTAGGATATTGATGCACACTTTCAAGATTAAGGTCCAAGAACATTTTATTCAATATTTTTTTAGTTGCACTATAGGGATTGCTTGGACATGCTAGCACTTGTGAAGGTTTTGTATTGATCAAATCACTTCATTTCAACCCATTTTATGATTCGATCTCTAATTTTATCATATGAGAAGTTTATCACTATTCTAATAGTGGGTTATGCAACTCATCCTACAATAATCATTTTGACTCAGATAATTTTGAGTCCTGGAAAAAGGCATTTTGACATATTGCAGGTGGCTAATTTATTTTCCCTCATCTTTATGGATCATCCTTGAACTAGAGATATAATGGAAGAAAATAATTTGACGTAATAAAATAATTATATCAAAGGATTGATTGGTACAAGTATCACTGAAAGAATCTTTAGAGACCTACAATTGTATCTCTAGAGATAGATGCATCATTCACTTTAGACCAAGATTTGGGATATATATATATATATATATATATCCAAAATAATCCTCTATTTCTAGATGATCTATCGTCATATTGCCTCACTCCACTTGGTGATGTTGATAATATACCCTTTGATGATGATACCTTAGAGGGCTTCAATATGATGCAACATGTGAGTCTTGATTATCAAGACACGTCTCTTGCAACTCCCACTTCTCCAATTGAAATCACACTTCAATCTTCTATTGTTGATACAATGAGAAATTCCAATGATTCATTGCAATAGGTATATTAGAGCCTTTCAAATTCATCTTTGTGGAAAGATTACTTGACTATTGGAGGACCAACTTGAGGGGTTAACTCTCCTTTTATATGATATTCATCGTACAATTGTTGTCACATCATATTTGTCTTTAGATCTTATTCAACATCCATTAACACTTGAACCTACTTTGTCAACTTCTAATTCAATTGGGCATGTATACAATTGAACTGTGACATCATCTTTCATGGACAAGGAAACATTTGAGAAGAAATCAAACACAATCAAAATACATACAAATTCTTCTTCCTAACAATTCCTATCTAGAATGAGAAGCATTCATGTATTTATACTTGCTCTATCTTCTACCCAAACGGAGAAATGTTGTTTGTAGACATTGAATCATATATTATCATCAAGCGTTTACCATTTCTAGAGGACATTATACATTGTGTTCTTCCTATAGAAGGGTAATTGATTGTAATCTTGTGATGGATCTCATCCATGGGGGATCATGTATTCTCCATCCATCACTTATTCATACTTATTTGCATATGTTATGTCTTTTAGAGAGGAATTATGTTCCACTAAGTTTTATCCTTTTCACCCTATGCAAGAGAGATTACATTTGTAAATGGGTATCTAATATGGCCTAGAAGCTAGGATCCATAATAATCTTTAGCGTTGCATCATTTGCATGTCTACTACTCCCTAAGTTCACTAATCGTTACTTAAGTCCTAAGGAATCTTTCTAGAAGTTGTAGTTGTCAATGAGGTCTTATCTTATCTTTTGGCTATTGTTTAATCTTTGTCCTCAATCATATAATAATTATCAAGTCAAATGCCTTGTTGTATAGGATTAAGACATGTGTCACAAACTTTTCTAATCCTATTTATCAACCTCGCCTATATAAGCAATACATCATATGTACATCATGGCAATACTCATTCAATTCAATATTTCATTTATAATCAATTCTTGCTATTAACTCTTGTGGAAGGTTATTTTTGTTTTGCAGGTGATCCTAGGGTGTGGGGAGTTCACAATCAACTCCAACATAAAGTGTTGGAAATAAAGGAGGATAAGTCATTAGCAAGAGCAGTAGCATCTAAGTAGTAGGGGATGAAATTCTAGGAGAGGAAGTGGGGAGAACAATATTATCTAGAGGTTGGCCCAAATTCATTTTTATTGGAGGAACATTGGGAAATATTTTATCCATAGAAGAAGCACTAACCTATTGGTTAAAAAGTGGAGGTAAGAGTAGAATAAAGATGTCCCTAAGGATTAACAAGCACATGTGATTATGTTGTTTGAAAATATTTGAAGGGGGTCTCATAAACCAAAATGGTATAAAATTTATCGTTGTGTACAAAAACTACAACTATTAATAGAGGGTAGAAGGGGCAGCTCTCATCACATGGACTTATGGTTGACCTAAGACAATGTTATATGTTAACCATCCAAGCATAACATGGAACAATGTACCATGTGTAAGAAGCCAAAAAAAAGGGGGAGAGATTTAGAGCCACGAGTCTCAAAAAATATTACCAAATCCTCTAGTTTGAGCCTTAGAATTTTGCAAATGAAAGGTGTCAATTTTTATGTTGTCTAGGAAAAATATGCTACATTTTCTTTTAAAAATTTGAAATAATGCAAACTTGCAAAATAATTACAAAGGGTAGCAAGGGTTGCCATAACAACTGTCACAAAAATAACAACAAAACGAAACTATCAATTGAAATAGTGACTGAATGAAACTACACTCTACCTAAGCACATTTAATTTGGAATCTATGATAGCTCACTGTAATCACAAAAGATAGGTTCACGTGCATTACTGATGTGGAAGGAAGATCAAAACAAGAAAGATAAAGTTTGCACTATCACATGGAAGGGACTTGGTTATCAAAGAAATCTTAGGTAGGCATTACCTTGGATAGAGATTGTTTGTAAGGCTCGATGAAGTGTCTTCTATGCGTAAAAGAAGCTTTCATTAGATCCAAAAGAGATGCTTTTTCTTGTGTGGAATGTTTTTGTTTTATAATATTATATCCCTTTAAATTTTCCAAAGACGGGGGGAGGAGAAAGTACATAATAATATATGGAGGCTAAGATAAAAGTAAAGAGTTTTCCTTGTTGCATCTAGTGTCATGTTTATGACTCATTGCATCGTTACTATGTCCAAAAAATGTCCTTGGGTGATAGTAGTGAGAGTAAGAGTAAGAAAGGTCAATGGAGGAAGACCTTATACCACATTTTTTGGACTGGTCTAGAAGGAGAAAATGGTAGGTAGGGGATGGTGGAAGCAACATGCAAAACCTTAGGAGAGTGAATAGAAAAAGTAGGAATAAAATATTGTACATTGGATGTTTAAATCAAAGAAATAAGGGGATTGTGTGTTTTCTTAGATATGTCTATATATGTTCCATATGAGGACCCTTTATCGTATGTGTAATGATGTACATAGTTGCAAGAAAAAGAAAAAGAAACATGACTAATTTTTGTTATAAGAGGACGAGAAACACAAATTTGAGTTAAAAATGTAAAATGATCAATAAATGCATTCATCAATTCATAGGATGTAAACATCATAAAACATAAATTAAACAATTAAGAGCATGTATGTTTAAAGTCTTATGAAAGGAAGAAGGAATAACATTTTCATTAAACAAAATGAATGCATAGGAGATCAAAAAGAGTGTACATGGAATAGAGAATCTCTTGATTAGCAAATGTAACTTTATATAATAGAATCACTAGTATGAGGGCATATGCTAGTTATTAGAAAACACATCTCAAGGCTTATTGATGAAATAATCTATAAAATATAACCTTGTACCACTAGGAGGATGTGTATGAGAATGAAAAGAAGAATGTGTAGTGCATGAGAAAGCAAGAAGTTAATGTAGAAGAATCATTATCAAGATCTATGGAAGATATAATAGAAATAGAGAGAGTATGTTGTGCACGTCATCAATTTTCAAATAACACAAAATTATAAATCTCTGAGTTAGACGACAAAAAAGAAAAATGATGTGAAGAAGTGTTAGCATCAAAAGAAGGTTACAACGAAGGAAACATAAAAGTAATATGACAAAATAAACCAAGATAAGGTTTGGAAAAAGGCAAAAGTGAAAGTGAGGAGAGTGATAAAATGCTCAAATTATGTGCTAGGAAAGATACGCGTTGTGGATACTAGGGTGGGTGTTGGGAAGAGAGGATGAGGAAAGTAGGGCATAGTGAAGTTTTGGACAAGTATTGGGAAACTAAAAAGGAGGGTGTTATGAAAGTAGGAATGAAAGGGAAGGAAGACTAAATTGATCCAGGGTATACTACAACTAGAGTGAAGAATGAGAAAATGTGAAATGAGGAAACTAAGCATAGAGAGGGAAACAATTGAGATGGTGGGCATAAGACTAGGGAAATCTAGTATAAAGGATCACAGAGGGTAAAAGAACTATGGCAAAGGATACAAAAATAAGGATAGGTTTGTTATCCTAAGGGATTAATGAGTAGGATATAGAAAAGGAGGAGGATGGTGTTTGGGATGAACTAAAGCATCGTTAGGAAGACTAGATGGGAAGGTAAACATATGGGGAGGAGTATACTAGGGTTGGAAACATTGAAAATAGGTATTGGGGAAAAGGTAAGTGGTGATGGATCAAACTAGAGGCTAGGGAAGGCTAAGAGCTATAGGTAAAGTACATGTCGAAGCAAAGGTAAGTTGTCATATAAGAGGAAAGGTAGGTGTTGTGAAAGAAAAGGGGATATAAGTGAGAAGATAAGGTAGGATTATGTAGGTGGAAAAGCACAATGAATCTATGAAAGTAGAAATGGTTGTTAAGAAGTAAAAAGAAAGATGGTGGGAAAAAGTGTAAGTATAAGTATGTGTTGGGGAAAAGCAATCAAGTGTTGGGATGAGTGTATTAGGCATTGGTTAGAGCTAATCAAAGGTGAATATAAGGTTATTATGTGTTTTAAATAGGGTTGAATAAATAAAGTTGTTGAAATGCTAGAGAAGACTAGGCCATATAAAGAGAGGAAATACAAGATGATTGGGTTCACCAAATGAAACAAATTTAGGATCTCTTAACATGTTAATGGACCTAAGAGCTATTGAATCCTTTATTTGTACTAATCATTAAGATGAATTTGATAGTAAGCATAAAACAATAAAATAAGAAATAAGCTATAACCTATTCTATAAACAATTAGTACAATGATATAAGAAATGGAGAATGTGAAATGAAATGACAAGGAAATAATAAAAAAGAACCTATGCAACTAATATTAGATGATTTTGAGATTAAAAATGATATCGCTAGGCCTAGTGACCACTCTAGTATGATTCTAGATTTCAATAGGTGACTTCTAGAGTCTACGTGTTATGCATTCAACAATGGGTCAATCCACAAATTGTGTCCCTTTGGGGTGTTGTGACATTAGCACTAAAAATTGCTTTCCTTTTTTACAATTCTTTGTCACCGTGTCTTGAGTATTTTCTTGCTTAAACAATAACCACATATGTTATATAACTCCCAATTTCATAAGTTGAAATTCAGCTGACATGAGGAAAAGTGTGTGCTTAAAGGAGATTGTCTCATTTAGTACCATGTTTGGTAATTTTTGACCTCCACAAAAGGATAATTTGAAAAAATTGATAGTATGCAAGCTTATTGTTTTGTTGTAGTAATGTGCAATAATGGTGATTATATAGACTAATTGTTGGGGGTACATCTACCACAAGTGTGATTGTACTGGTATCAACAAGGAGATGCACAAGGTGGCCACCATAGTATGTGCAAGAGGGAAAGAAGCTTCAAATCTAAAGATGATAGTAATCATGGGCTTATACAAAGTTAGGATTGATATAAGAGAGGAAATAGGTTTCTAACTGCTTCAAAGTCAGAGAAAAATATGATGGAAGTCAAATGAGATGAGAGTAATCACAAGATAGATGCAAACAAAGTAGAAATGAAGGATGCATTGTAGATCTAAGGTGAGCCAACGAAAAGGCCATTGGTCAATAGTGAAAGAAAAATGGAGGTTTATGGATTCCAAATAAGGAGAAATATAAAACTTTGTAAGGATAAAAGTGTTGGAAATACAATAATGGGAAAGCAAGATACTGAGAGTGGGGGTGAATCAGATCTTCAAATTTAAACACTTAAAAAAAACAGATCCACATTCATACATATATGAATCTAATGTAATATCAAATAGCATTTACACAATGAAATAAATAACTCATAACACAAGAACTTGGTAACTGAAAAAACCCAAATAGGTAAAACTGGGGTGGGGATGACACCCACAAAATTCTTCACTACTACAGTAATAAAGTGTGCCTGTTAGGGTTACAAAAGTTTGATTACAAAATGCAATCTACCCTATTAAAGGTCTGCTCGGTTAAGAGCTAAAGATCATTACAATCTACCCTGTGAAAGGATTTCAACTTACAATAAAGTAAGTACTCTATTAGGAGATTTAGAAAGGTCTGCTAGAACCACTCTCTTAAGAGATTTTTACCTGATACAATGATTAGAATGTTTCAAGTATTGATCCTTTGTTATGCACTCAGATGTTGATGACGGATCTCCTCTTTCCAGTACCTTCTATGATCTCACAATCTGATATGTCTTTACTCTGTTGTTCACTGTGTTGTCACTCTGCTTGATCTATGCTTCTTAACAAAATAACCCTCTGTGCATTTCACTTGAAAATGC
>MU223792.1:1065534-1094290 GCA_018584345.1 Thuja plicata
CAGATCTAAGATTTACAATCTCCAAGTCTTTCCTACTGATCTCCTAATTCACAAGTAGCAGTTGATTTTCCATGTCAACTTGATTGACTGTCATTGTTTGTACATCATGTGTTCTTTCATCAAGTCTGATAGTCATCATTCTTTTGTCTTCTTTTGCCATAGCCTTGTCCTCTTCGGCTTTCTTTTTATGTTCAACAACTTCACACATTCTTATTGATTGGGCTTCTTGTTCCTTTTTTAAGTTTCTGACTTCTTCACATAGTGCACTGTTCTTTTCTAGTAGATCTGCTATTGTTGCATCACTCTCAGTAGAATCTCCATTCTGAAATAGATTTGTGGTGTCCTCTTCCTGATAATGAGTGTCATTCATTTGTTTGGCCAAATCTTTCATTGCTGTCAAGGACTTCTTTAATTCCTGTCTTGCTGTCTCAAGCTGTTGTAGTGCTAGCTGAATATCAATCTTTTGATTCTCAATAACTTTACCCATCTTGTAGATCTCCATCTCAAGATCTGTATTCTCAAGCTGATTATGAATTTTTAGAGAACTAAGCTCTGATACCAATTGTTGGAAATACAACAATGGGAAAGCAAGATACTGAGAGGGGGGTGAATCAGATCTTCAAATTTAAACACTTAAAACAAACTGATCCACATTCATACATATATGAATCTAATGTAATATCAAATAGCATTTACACAATGAAATAAATAACTCATAACACAAGAACTTGGTAACCCAGAAACCCAAATAGGTAAAACTGGGGTGGGGATGACACCCACAAAATTCTTCACTACTGCAGTAATAAAGTGTGTCTGTTAGGGCTACAAAAGTTTGGTTACAAAATGCAATCTACCCTGTTAAAGGTATGCCCGGTTAAGAGCTAAAGATCATTACAATCTACTCTGTGAAAGGATTTCAACTTACAATAAAGTAAGTACTCTGTTAGGAGATTTAGAAAGGTCTGCTAGAACCACTCTCTTAAGAGATTTTCACCTGATACAATGATTAGAATGTTTCAAGTATTGATCCTTCATTATGCACTCAGATCTTGATGATGGATCTCATCTTTCCAGTACCTTCTATGATCTCACAATCTGATATGTCTTTACTTTCTTGTTCACTGTGTTGTCACTCTGCTTGATCTGTGCTTCTTAAAAAAATAACCCTCTGTGCATTTCACTTGAAAATGCAGTCACCACTTCTCCACACACTTACAAAATAGGGTTTAGAAGCAATCTTATATATCTATTCAAGTCTAATAGCGAGATCTAGATCAACGATCAAGATCTAATACCCATACCTCCAAGGTATTACAATTAATGATTACAATAGATCATGCACAAGATAAAACAATTAAATGCATAACTAACTCCGTAGGAAAATATTAAATGCGTACATAAGTCGGCCCAAAAAGCTTATACAAGTCGGCCTGAACACTTATCCTCGAAGTTTGAATCATTCCAAACATGTATACAAAAACTGTTCTGCTCGGCACTTAACATCTCTGTCGCTCGACACTAAGTATCCTACTCAGCTCGGCATGATACAACTCAGCAACCTGAATACTGCTCGGCAATGTTGCTCGGCCTTGGATAGTTTTAGCTTGGCCACAGTGATAGCCAACTAAAACTACCTAAGTGAATGACTAAGTGTTGGTCACTAATCATCAACAGAACTTTGAGATTAACAGAAAGAGTAAGAAATCTAAATAAGATCCATGGAAGAAGAAGAATTAGTATGCCCCCAAACTTGCAAGCATTGGATCTACAATATTTTCCCATTATACCCTATAATGTGGATTCCTTATATTCTCTATATATAGAGAAGAGAGATATTAAGTTTTCTAAGTAGGGCATTATTAGTGAATGAAGGAAAAGAATGGGCTTAAACACAAACCCCTACTAAGTTTTTATATGAATGATTAAATAAGTACTAATTATTAGGGAAGGAACAAGTGAAAATTTTCACATTCTTTGCAAATTCAAAAAGGAGCAATGGTGTTATGTGGCACAAGTGACTAGGTGTAAGTGCCCATGGACATTGGTGACCTAGACAGCTTTATAGATAAAAGCTTATAAGGTGTCTAAGGAATAATGCCTAAGGATACAATGCTTACAATATCTTTCTATGATAACTGGAATGTGTAGAACATGGCCTAGAACACAATAGGAGAACAAACCCTAAAATGAATACAAAATGTAAGGTGGAGATTGTGAAGCATGCAATTTTCAAACTTACATGAATTTATTGTAACTTGTAGATCTAGTTTACCATATTTATAGAGACTTGTTTCTATAGACTACATTGGCCATATTTTGGATTTGGACTTGCTTTGTTAATGTTGGCTAAATATTTTGCAAGTCACTAAGACTACAACTTGCAAAATGTGTGTTTTAGGCAGCAGTATGTGAGATTACTCTCTCCTCTCAGCAATAGGGGAGGCTCCCTTCTTACTGCAGGTGGCTTCAAGTAGAACTGAACTGTAGCACATACAGTTCGTCTTGCAACAATAATATCGGTAACATGATAATTGACTTAAGAACAATTAACCATGACAATGATGAATTTAGCTAAAGATGGAATGACACGAGCTCAAAGTCTCTTGTCCTCACCCCAAATAAGTACTCTATTTACCTAATTTCCAATATTGAAGCCTAAAGTCTTCAATCCTTGGAGTATTACAACCACTACTCTCTATAGTAACCCCGATCTCCTGATGCACAAAGTCTTCAGAAAACTTGGATTAAAGATGCTCCAATGAAATAAACAAGTTAACTATTCACTTTGAACCAAGGATCAACAAATGCTACATAAGAAAACATTCATCAATTTTCAAAACAACAACTCAAAGTTTGTCAATCTATATTCCTTTTATTCAGATGCTCAACTCTCTTACAATGAAATACAAAGTCTTCATAATATTAGAGTTGTGTCTATTGTTTACTTGCACACAACAAAAGATGAATATTTACAATAAACCCCCCCCGCCCCCCCCCACACACACCCCTCCTTATATAGGAAAAGAGGAGAGAAAAGTGGAGAAGAAAGGGGAAACCCTTAACCACTTTGACTTATTCTATCCTTATCTCTAACTAACTAACTTTGAACTATTTAAAGCTTATCAACAACTAACTAACTTTGTCTTATTCAATGTTGCAGGACCTAATGTCCTTGCAGCATGATTACATGAGTCAGCTTTGCACGTGATACTATCACATGCAATTACATATTTTTGTGTAATCTGTCAAAGATTCTACACTTTACAAAATGCATAATGAAAGCATCTAAGTGTCTGACAAGACACGACATCTATTTGCATCATCCTTTGTCAATCTTCATGTTGCCACCGGATGCCTGATGAGTGATGTGTTTAGATTTGGTGAAAGCATCTAGACCCAAAATATGAAACTGCATCTTTGATTGCTTTGCATCATAATGGTGATCAGTGAGAGGCATCTTTGTGTCTTTCTGTTTCAGTTTTGAAAGAATTATATGCCTGGAATCATTTGACACTTTCCACCTCCCTCTCTAGCTCCATCATGTGGTTGCTCTTGCTTCATCTGCTCCTGCAACCGTGGAATTTGTAATCCAGTCTTTGAAACTTAATCACATGTTGGGAAGAACACCATATGCCGAATTCTGAAGAACAAAGTTCGAGGAAGATTACTTTTTCATTTGCAAGAGTATGGAAAGTACTTTGCTTCTTGCATTATTTGAGGAGAAGAACATGCATCTCATGAAAGGTCACAAAAAGGTGGGCTTCTTTGACCGTTTTGCATATCAAAAAGTTGAACTTCTTTGATATGTAAGAATGAACATCATGAAAGAAGTGGAATCTCCAATCCATTATGCATATAGGGAAGAACTTAGTATTGTGGATGCACTGCATGTATGCAGACAGCAAGCTTTGAGTTTCATAAAATGAATACATTGACGCACATATGCACATGAGCCAATGTTTAATATGCAAGGTGGGATATTTGGAAGCATTTACACATCCTAGACAACAAGTCCAAAGAGATGTGAAAAGTATTTTCACACATGAATATGTCATGCACATGATGGACTTTTGTGATCACTTGCATATGAGGCCAAACAGTGAGTTTTTTTTTTAACTTCTTTGCATATGGAGCAGCACTTGCTCTCTTCTCCTTCATTTTGGAAAGTCAACACTAAGAACGGGGTTTTGAATCCCGACTGCATATGAGGTTAAATGACATCCTCATATGCAACTTAAAAGAAAATGGAAGAAGAAGATGGAAATGGAAAGACAAGAATAACATGTAAATCTGAAAGTGAAATGGAAGATTTACATATACAAGAAAAACAAGGAAAGAAAATGCAAGAACTTCTTACATTCCTTTGAGAAATGCAAAGAAAAGCAAGCCTTCCAAATTTAGAGCAATTCTGAAATAAATCCAAAGGATTTTCGGATTTAGACAAAGATTGAACAAAATGGAGTTAAATAGACAATAAAACTTGACCCAATCTCCATGAAATCAATGCCAATTGAAGTCTAGATGGATTGGATGACAAATGTGCAACATAGAGAAATAATATGCACAAAAATAACAACTTTGAAAGATTCAAATCTGTAAATGTTGGAGGATTTGTAAATGTGCAAATGCAAGTTGTTGAATGCCAAACACAAGCTAAAAGTAATGATAAATGTCATGGACAAGCTTCTAGAGAAAAACCACAGCTAGCTATGGAGTCAATACTTGCTGAAAATGATGATTTATGCATTTTAGATGCCCTAGATGGACTTTTCACTCCAAAACGCAGCTAACCATGGATTCAAATCTGTTGTTTTTGTTCAACAAATGCCAAAAACAGGTTTTAAACAACCCAAAACATACCATAGATGAGCCGTTTTTGAACTTCCAGCCCCAAAAATAGGCTTTAAAATGAAAAATACAGTCATTTTAATGACATTTTTGCACTTCCAGCTCCAAAAATGGGTTTTTTAGCTTCATTTGCATGCATTTTGGGGATGTAAAGACATGCAAATCACTCTAAAATCGCCACTATAGTTGTAGATGGCTTTTTCTTAACCAAATGCATGTATAAACAATGTGCAAAGCCTTCCAAATTTGACGTCTAAGACAGACTATTAAACCGTTATTTTAAAACACATTTTCATATGTTTTAAAAATATACAATGCTCTTAAAATTCGACACCTTTAGGAAAGATAGTGAACAAAGAAGTAAAAACACACTTTTGGAGTGCATTTACATATCTTTTTAAAACATGAATTCTATTAAGAAAAAGCCACCTGGAGAGTTTTAAATAAGTTGTTTTGAATATGCAATCGCATATAAAAACAACACTCATAAGAATTAAATACGCTCTTTAGAGGTTCAACTGCACATGTTCAAAATACACAGAATATACATGCAATCACTATTAAAAACAACATATTTAATATGAAAAAAACTTAGAGGTGAGTTTTAAAAAGTGTTTTGCACATTGATAACATGCAATTAAGAATAAAAACCACACCTTCTATACTTAAGTCTTTTAATTTTGAATTAATTTAATAATTGAACTATAGTGTTTTAACAAAGTAACATGAAAGTAGATTATTTTAAAGCTAATTTCATAAAAACATTAAAAACTATAGTCAAATCAACTCGAAATGAGTTGAAATTTGAAAATGGACTTTAAAATACATTTAATATATCAAATATAATTTGAACTCTTGCAATTGACTTTGAAAATCCCACCTTCTAAGGATTTTTAAAGAATACGCGGTCAGCCTGAAAAACCCCACCTTTTACATCATAATTTGAGTTATACTACTCCGTTTGATGTCTAAGTTAGCACGAAATGAGCGTATTTCAAAGGGCTATCGACTCGAGGGAAAATCAAGATTAAAAACCAACACAAAACTAAGAAGAACCAAACAAAGACTTGTTTTGAAGAATTAAATCTACAAAAAAATTTGTAGGGTTGACCCAATTTTGCGAATACAAAACTGAGGACAACAGTTAACTCATGTTAAAAGATATATATTTTAGGAGCTGCATTTTTGGGAGTTGTTACAAAAACACCATGCTATATTCAACTTATTCATTTGCTTCATAATTTTGTACTTTCATAAATGCCTCCTATTGTGACTAGATATTTATCCACAATCATTACTCCATCTAGTTATTTTACCCATATCTTTTATGGTAGAAGAAAGAAACCTTCTAACAACAAAGCAAATGCATTTGGAGAATACAAGCATGGTCTGTGTTCCATGCTAGTGCTCACCTTGCCCACACACAAACCTTTAATGTCACAATACACCCTCAAAATTTGCATTTGGAGTAAGTTCCACTTAATATGGGTATCATATCATTACGATTATTTCAACAATGTCCTCTTTTGATAGAGAAGCATACGTGGTTCCACAAGTTATATGCTAATGTAAGAACCATATCCATGGCAAGGACATGGTCGCAAACTAAAATCACATATTAAATTTGGCCAAACACAAAGTAGTTTGCAAAGCTTGCCCCAAATCATGTTGTTGACTTGTTTGCAACAATTCCACTTTCCAATCTAACATAACAGTGAACTTTATGCTTTCGTGAATCATTAGTAAACCTCTTGCTTGAATGCAAAAAAGCAAAACGCAACACTTACAATGTAGCCTCTATATGTTCATATGGTTTATAATTATGCCATTATCTCTAGGTAATTTATCTAATACACATGTTTTCCCTGAAATGTTTGTGGTCCTTATTCCCTTAATCCTATAACTTTGCCCTCTAGGATTAAGGTCTCTATGTCGTTTTAATTATGCCTAACTTTGCTTATGCCTTAGGCAAAGCCCTAATTTTTGGCAATAGCAGCTTCATTTGAGTTACTTTGATCATCCTGTATACTTTAATATTGCCTCACATAACAAACTAATACCACCTAGCTAGCACTGATTATGCCCTTATAAACTACTATGAAGAGGGCAATAATAATTGGGCTACGTATTGGTAATCACCATTTGCTACTTCAACGACTTCAGGATCAGAAAACTCAACAACGAGCATCCGGTAAACTCGGAAAAACTAACTTGCTCAGCAGAGAGGTCATAACACACACAAATCCCAGAATAAAAAGGTGGAAAAGTGCGCTCCGAGAGGAGATAGAGATTGGGCCATTGGGTGGGTACAAAGGAGGCTGGGTATGGAATTGAGAAGAGAAGCTACTACTGATCCATCAGAATGCATCTTGTGCCAAAGCAGCGGAGCCCCAAGGGGATTCCTTTCAAATTTTCTTCAAGAGCTGCAGGCAAGCTCAAGCTCTATTGTGAATACCCAGAATTTATTTTATATGCTCTTCCCCTTACCAAAGGAATTAGCATAAATCCATCAAGTTTTTTGTAGCCAACAAAGCCACAATAATTTCATCAAATTTGTAAATTGTAATAATTTGAAATTAGTATTTTCTCAAATGCATGGTGTTAATAATAAGGTTTTTTTATGCCTGTATGTGATGTTGAAGATAATTTTGTACATAAGAATGTATCTTTAGTCACTTCTATTCATCAGATTGTATCTGTATTCATCTTAACAAAAGCAAATGAGATTTAACCTTTAGCTTTTGAAATAAACTCAACCTTCCACAACCAATCATCCAACCTCTACAATCTTGCTTCCATCATTTGTCCCAATATGCCACTTATCTTCAAATTAGACAGGCTAACATATGTAGACTTTTTGTGTTCTGAATTATAAGAAATCCTAAGGTTCACTCTGAATTGTATGTTATTCTAATCTAAAAAAAGCTTAGTGCAAAAAGTCATTCATCCTCTTTATCTTCTCTTCAATTCTATCATGCATTTTCTTTTTCGTCAACATTTAGCCTAACTTGATGGAATTGTAGCATCACATGATATGATCCATATTTGCATGGCTATATAGCCTTAAGAAGATACCAACACATTTAAGCTATATCAAGAAATGGTGATCTATCAAGCCTTGCTTCCTTTGAATTTCAATAACAGTATAGCCAAATTTTCAGGGCAATCACAACACGTGTAAAGAATGTGATTGAAAATCTGTGCAGTGTTTGGATAGTGTTTTGAATTGTGTGTGTGGCTTTGTCTATTTCCGTGTGTTTTCTCATGTCTGTGTGCGTCTCCGTGTTTCTCTATGAGGGAATGCATGCATATTATTCAGTTCAACAATTTCCGGTCATCTCTATATATCTCTGTGGTGCTAATATTCATCATCGGGACCATTCTTAGATGTGATTTTGAATTAAGATACTGTCTTGAAATTAGGCCAGTTGATATAAGCTTTCCTATGACTTGAACTCCAATTTTGACTGTATTTTTGGTATGGTGCTAGCATTCAGCTAGATGCTTTCCCCTGCTATACACTAGGCCTGAGTAATTTCAAACTTACCATAATCAAGATATTTCCTAACATAACCAACTATGAAAGTGAATAGCATAAGCCAATGAAGCAAAAATTATCTTGAAGATTCCAAAATGATATGCTTGATGCAGACTCAATAGTTATATAGCTCAGCCACATAAAATCAGCCGTGACAATAAGTGTCCTCATATTAGTGATGAAAATAAATGGCACAACTCCATGTATGTCAAAAAACTAAGATATGGGGACATGCTAAAGGGATTCTCATTTGTGTTTGATATTCAAGCCTACAAAACAGACCACTGCAATAACCAAATTCTTAAAGAAAGGTTGGTAATAACTACAAGAACAAAAATCAAAATCAGCACTGATAATCAGTAAAAGGGCAGAATTTTTTTTCCTTGAAATCCGATCATAATAGTCTTTGTGATGAAGGAAGAAGACATTCATATGCCTGCACCATTCGAGCTGAGATATGAAGCTTGTAGTGGACAGCAAGATTTGGATTTGCCAGATCAAGAATATCTGCATGCAAACTGCAATGCAACAGACATACGGTAACTCATTAATGAGTTCACAGGCTTTCCCATAGACACTTAGCCAATTTGTGACTGCAAGTAGATTCTGTAAAATGAAACAATCTAAAAGTAGAAGTCATAAAGATAACTCTAGAATATTATACAGACCTTTGCCATTCACCAGATTCCTTTGCATGCCTCTCTGTTACCTTATACAAGCGGTCAAGTGTATAAAGGACCATTCCAAAACTCCACAAAGCATTTTTCTCCTGTAACTCATGCCATGTCGCCAATTAATAATTTTAGAAACATTTAAGGGCCACAAGAATGATATTTTAGTATGCATTGAGAATGAAATATAGAGAAAACTCATTTTCTTCTGTTAAAGTTAAGGCATACAATACACATTTGCTGGCAGAAAACAACAATCCAGTTTTAAAATGTGCAAAATACTAATTTTAGCTGAATAGGAATTTACAGCCAGACAGTGCTAGAAATTAGTTAAAACAGGATCCTTACAAAATCAAGATCATTCACCTAATGAGATCACTTGCCAATACAGAAAATAATGGAATTATTGGAATATGGATAATGTGCAAGAGACTAACCATAGTGTTTACATAGACACCAATCCATATGCCGAAATCCATATAAGAGTTCTGCTAACTAAAAGTCTATTAGCTAGAAATATGTAAAGAATGTCAAAAACTTGTTTCCCTTGAAGAGTCAAGATGAAGAAGTATGTAAATAACTCCCATGTATGATAAAAAATTTCAATAAATACTGAAGATTTTCTAAGACTTATGAAAAGTATCTAAGATTAAAAAAACATATTCTCTCAAGCATCAGAAAGATATATATATATATATATCAGTGTTCCATAACTCGCGGCAAGTTGTGCGAGTTCAGGCATGTCGTGGACCGTGTAGTCCCTGGCGAGTTTATATGACCCGCCAAGTCATGGGTCATGACCCGCTGGGTTCGTGGCCTATGACCCGCGCGTGGCAGAAGTCATCCGCCAAACCTTCAAAAACTTGCCATCTATAGTTCGAGTCAGCCATGCAGCACTATGGGATGTGAGCGCAATTGGTCCATGTTTGAGCACATCCACTCGAAAAGGCGTAATAGATTGCCTGTGGAGAGGTTGAATGATCTTGTCTTTGTTCATTACAACCTTTGTCTTAGGACCAGACAGATTTTGAACACTGACTCCTCTCCGATCACTCTAACAAAGATCGACCCAGAGTCCGAGTGGCTCACTGAGTCTACCGATCTTGTCTACACTGAGGAGGACCATGAGTGGGTTGACCTGGCAAACAGAGATGCTGAGGTTGTGGCTATGGAAGAGGAGGATAGAGCACGATCAGCTGCCCATGCAGCTGATGTTGATCAGAGTGGCACCTCACAGGCAAAGACTATGGCTTGTCAGTCATCCAAGACCTACCTCAGACGCATTTGTAGGAGGCAGACAGACTACTCTAAGGCTAAGGCTGAGGCTGAGGCTGAGACTGAGCTAGAGCCTGAGCAATAGACTTGTTTTTGTTTACACATATGTTTGGGAACATTTGATGTCATGGATTTTATATACATTTGACAATATTTATAATTTTGCATATCTATGTTTTCTATTTCCTTTTGCTACAATTTACGTTTGTACTTATGTGATGGATGTATGTTTATGTATGTGATCAAATTAGCTTCTATTTGATGATGTTATAGTGTCTTTAAGCTTTATTCAATAATGGGTGCATTAAACAAGTTTCAAATTGTAAAATATCTTTGTTTTTACATTTTTCCGAGTCTCGGCGAGTCACGGGTTGAGTCAACCTTGCCGAGTCATAGGCGAGTCCGAGTCATGGAACTATGATATATATATATATATATATATATATATATATATATATATATATAACACAAAGTCTTCCTACACAGGATAAGAAAATTGAAGACTAATCTCATCTCAAGCAGAAAAATCAAAAAATGAATTAGAGAAGACATGATGATAAGCAAACATTTTCTCAAAGTATTTAAAAAGTTTCTAGTAGAAATCCTTGCGATGTTGGACAGCACAAATTGAATATCAAACTCACCTTGACAGAAAAATCAATCAACCACAAAACATTGCTAGCTAATATAAGGATAATTGCCTTTACCAGTGTACTGCAAATTAGTAATTCAGCAAAATGTAGGATATTTGTTATCTGCCACTTCCTAGACGGGGTAGGGAAAATTGAAGACTGATCTTATCTTGAGAACAATAAAAAAACCAATACGAGAAGACATTGACAAACAAACATTTTCTCACGGTATTAAAAAAGTTTATAGTATGGGTCCTTGCCAGGTTGGGCAGGCAAAATTGAATACCTATCTCACCTTGACAGAAATATCAATCAGACAATAAATGATAATAGCTAATATAAGTATAATTGCCTTTACCAGCATACTGCACATTAGTAATTCAGCAAAATGTACCATATTTGCTTTCTGACTCTTTATGTATAATGCATGCATAGAAAGACTTTCCACTTTCTAGTCCCTCTAGCATGAAGCCTGCCCCACATTTGCATCTTTGCAAGGTATGCCTTTTTAGGTGTCTTGGACCATTATTTTTTCTAGGTCCACTTCCAAGATATTCCTTCAAAAATGCATCTTTTTGATAGCACCATCAAGCCTACAGTTTCATATGGGTCTGAGATTTGGAGGACTAGCTTAGGATTCACTGATTTTCCCATATTGAGAGGATCTGTACATTATTCAGTGCAAGTAAGCTATTCCATAGAGCACTGTCCAGGCTGAGTTTGCCACCCAGCCACTATGCCTTGAAACTATCTTCCAGCTTACTTTCTACATCCACAAACTCAGATCCATGGGGGATTCTGCTTATACTCATGACAAACATCCATACTTAACTCTTCATTCTTATGAGAGGATGCTTCATTGGGCCTCATTAAAGTCATTTGTTGGTACTCTAAGACTAGCTTGCTCCTTTCTATTGGCATCTCTATTGATAGACTACCTCTTTTTATCTATTTCTTAAAAACTCCTCCTCAGCTCCTTTTAAAGGAGACCGTCACCTGAAAATTTGTAATGCCCCCATTTTACGCCATCTTGTTCTACAACCATTCACCAATTTTTAGGGTTTTCCTTAAGTTCCCAGTTGTGTGGGAAATGTGATACCTTTGTACTGCAAGGTATGGTGGATGTCATTGCAGTTATAGGGCTGGTGAGGATGCGCATCGATATGCTAAAGGGCATAGCACAAGATGTGAGAATGTTGCTGCGAAAAAAGGAGTTTGGATTCACTATCAGGTCAGATGGGTCAATCAATAAAAAGAACCATAGTCTCATGGTTCATCAAGCTTTGTCTCATGTGATATTGTCACGATCTTCCTAAAATTCATGGATGTATCAAATAAGGTCAAATCCACGAATTCTTTGTGTGGACTGTTTGATGAGGTGGTCATTGACAAAGGGCAACAAAATACAATTCAATTAATTACTGATAATGTTGCTGCTGAAAGATTTCTAATGGAGAAATATCCCACTCTGTTTTGGAACCTATGCATGATGCACTATCTTGATCTAACTATAGAGGATATTTGGAAACTTGAACGAGTTAACGATATATTGCAAAGGACCCCCAAGTTCATTTGAAAATACTCAAGGGGGTTGAGTATGATGTGCACATTAATAGGAGAAAATATACTTCTTTGGCTAGGGCAACAAAATTCACTCCCCACTTATTAAGTTAATATTTATATTCTATTAATGGTTATCTATTATCTGTTGTAAATATATTGTAAATATTAGAATCTTTTTAATATTTAGTCTCATGTAGTTAGAATAGAATGTTTCTATTCTTTGCGATCGTTTCCTAAGGAAACATCGTTCTATTCATTTGTATATATGGATCTTTCAATCCTTGTTAATACATCAAGATTTTTACCACAATATGGTATCAGAGCAAAAGTGGTGTTTTTTTTTCGAAAAATTTATAATTTCTTATGAAATTATCAGTTTAAATTTTTTCAAAATTACCTTGGCAGTCAACAATGTTCGATACCTAATTTCTTCATCAAAATTAGTCTGCAAATTATCGAATTCTGTCTGCTCCCACGCACTCGTGGTTGTCCGATCCATGGTTGTTTTTTCTTGATCCATGGCTCTCTTCTCTACATTTCGCACGCGACCGTTTTCTTTGTTTCCGCACGTGGTTTTCAACAACAAACAGCCGTCATTATTCTAACTCACGCACTGTTTTCTCATTTACAAAAACGTGTTTTTGTTTTCTGCAACTCACGCTGGTAAATCGCGTTTTTTTCTACTACAAGCGACGGTTTTCTCTAACGTTTTTCGCTGTTCTTCGTTTTTTTGCAACCAATATGCAGTCTGATCCAGCGCGGAAGCTTCCTGCAACGAATTCAACCTTCAACACAGTCGTCTTTATTAACGACAGTCTTTTTCACAGTTTTTCTGAAAAACTGCCATTTTTTTAAGCTCATAGCCACGAACTAGGGTTTCGCTCGAAAACTCTAATTTTTGAACTCGAAATTTTTTTTCAATTTGAGACTCTTGGCAGGTTTTTTGAGAGCTCAACTAGGTTGTCCATTTTTTTGGGTGCCTCGATTTTTGTGCCTCAATTTTTGGGCCAGCGGATCCAGAATCTGACAGCATATTCCTTCTGGGTTTTTTGAGCTTGTTTTTGGGTACCAATTCCTTTTTCAAGGTCTTCCGACATTTTGCCTCGAAGTATGTGCCTTCTCAGTTCTTCACGTTTTTCATTGAAATTTGTGTCATGGCATCACTCACCAGTCTTCTGCTCAAGGGAAATCAGAAGTTTAATGGTCGGAATTATATCACGTGGAAGCAGCGGACGCTCGCCATCTTTGAATATCACGGCAACGATCAAGTGTTTTTGGGTACTACTAAGCGTCCGACTACAGCTAGTCATGATCAAGTTACCTATGACTAGCAGAATTGGGAAGCAGTCATGTTTCTCAAATTATCAGTGAATGATGATCAGCTCCCTCAGATTCCATCCGGCAAAACAGCTGCCGAGATATGAGAGCATCTCAAAACCCTACATGAGACTTCAGATAAAGCAGAGCCTTCTTTCTCAAGAACACTATGTTTTCTATTATCATGGATGAGTGGAAATCGCTCCAGGATCACCTGAATCGGATTCAGGAAATCCATGATGAGTTGCTTGCCATTGGACGCAAGATGGAGGAAGAGGACAATTTTGTTATAACCCTCAAAATTTTACCCAAGTCCTACGAGCATTTTATCGAGACTCAACATCACTTCTATTGGTGTTGATCTAAAGTTCACTGATCTCTACACACTTCTACTTCAGCAAGATCGGTGGAAACAACAGTTCGGGAGCAGTTCTAGCTCCACCTCCACCAGGCAAGCCTTTGTTGCTAAATCCTTTCAAGAGGATAAGGGCAAGTCTCATTCTCAACAGTATTCTCAGAAGTCTTCTCAGCAGAGGCCCTCTGCTCCAGCATCAAAAGGCTCCAAGAAAAAGAACATTCAATGTCACTACTGCCACAAGTATGGTCACATGAAGGTTGAATGTCAGAAGCGCTTAGCTGCCCACTCTAAGCAATCTATTTCACAGCCCAAAGCGAACAGCACAAAGCACACTGAGAAGACAGAATTTGCCTTTTACGCCTTCATGGCTAAAAGACCAACAGATGATATCAAGTCGTCTGTCTAGTACATTGATTCAGGTGCCTCTCGTCATTTCACCCACCGTAAAGACTGGCTCACTGACTACCATCCTTATTCAGATTCAGTTATTGTTGGTGGAGGGGAAGAGTACATTGTTGCCGGCAAAGGCAACATTCAGATTCAGCCTACTGGGAGGAATCTCATTTTCCTCGATGTGTACCACATTCCAGGGAAGGAACTTAATCCACTCTTAATCAGTCGGATACTGTGACACTCTCCACAGCTAGATGTCACCTTCAGTTCACATCAGTGCACCATCACTAATAGGGAGACTCGGCCTGTTGCTGCAGTTGGTCTTGAGGATCATGGTCATTTCAGGCTTGCAGATTCTAGTACTTATCAGGACCTTGCTATGGCTGCTCGGCAGTCTTCTGTTAGTTCACTTTGACATCAGCGTTATGGGCACTTAAATGTGTGCTATCTCTCTCAACTTGCTCGGGACGAGCTTGTCCTCGAATTGCCAGAGATTCAGACTCAGCAGCTTGGAGTTTGTGATGCATGCCAGGCTGGGAAGCAACATCGCACACCTTTTCCTGTTGGCAATTCATGGCGGGCTTCTCAGGTACTTCAGCTTGTCCATGTCGATAACTGCGGCCCTATGGTCATTCCTTTTGTTCTTTGGTCTAGGTATTTTCTATTGTTTGTTGATGATTTCGGTAGAAAAATGTGGGTCTATTTTCTTAAAACGAAATCAGAAGCATTTACTGTATTTCAAAAGTTTAAACCTTTAGTTCAAAAAAAGTCTGGGAAATCTATTATTGATCTTAGGACATATAATGGGGGGAATTTTGTTCTACTGAATTCTCTAACTTCTGTGATCTTCATGGCATCAAGCACCAATTACCCACACCCCACACACCACAACAGAACAATGCAGTTGAACGTTAGAACAAAACAATCACCGAAATGGCTAGGTCTATGCTTGAGCACAGACATGTTCCGAAAAAATTTTGGGCAGAAGTAGTTAACACTGTAGTCTACCTTTTGAATCGGTCACCCACTGTGGTGGTGGTGGTCAAAGACAAGACTCCGAAAGAGGCCTGGTCAGGTCACAAGCCCAGAATCAGTCACCTAGAGGTTTTTGGCTCTCTTGCCTATGTTTGGATCCCTGATGCCTCTCGCACCAAGTTGGATGCCAAGAGCCAGAAACTCATGCTTGCTGGATACAGTAGTCTTCACAAAGCCTATCGCTTGATCGACATTGAGACATCTCGTCTCCTATACAAATGTGATGTAGTCTTTGATGAGCAGCAAGGACCATTCATGCATGTCTCTCATGTTCCTGATGCAGCAGACCAGCCTATGAAGGCTCATGATTTGGGAGTTTGCCTTCCATTAGGTCC
This sequence comes from Thuja plicata, assembly GCA_018584345.1. NCBI lineage: Eukaryota > Viridiplantae > Streptophyta > Pinopsida > Cupressales > Cupressaceae > Thuja > Thuja plicata. The sequence goes on from MU223792.1 coordinate 1,081,500, forward strand.
ATCTCATGGGAGGGCTCTAGCAGCTCAAGTAGCTCCAGTACTACCGATGATTCTTGTACAAACACCTCCGGCCTCTCTTACAGGTTCACCTAGATATATAGATGCTTCTCCTGATTTTGATCTAGATTCTTCTGATGAGGAACCTAATCATAGAGCATCACCTAATAATAATGTTGGTCCTCCTCTCCGGCCTAAATGGTGGGCTAGGACACTTGCTGATCTTCGAGATGACGAGCTCATCGAGGGGAGAACTGCTCGAAAGAAGAGCAAACCTACAGAGACTCTCAATATTGCTCTCATGGCCAACATTCATAGTGTATTTGAACCTCGGACATACTCAGAGGCTAAAGGGATTCCAGAGTGGAAACAGGCCATGAATTCTAAACACCATAGCCTACTAAAAAATCACACCTAGGTCCATTTTGATCTTCCAACAGGGAAGAGACCCATTGGCTGCAAATGGGTCTATAGAATTAAGTACAAGTCTGATGGTACTTTGGATAAGTACAAAGCTCGTTTAGTTGCGAAGGGCTTCTCTCAACATCAGGGCATTGACTATGAGGAGACTTTTGCTCCTACAGCAAAAATGAGCACTATCAGATTAGTTCTAGCCATGGCAGCTCAGTTTGGCTGGCAGGTCCATCAGACGGATGTCAAGAGTGCTTTTCTGAATGGTGACCTACAGGAAGAGGTCTACATGATGCAGCCTCCTGGTTTCAAGGTTGTTGGTAAAGAAAACCAGGTTCTCAGACTAGTGAAAGCTCTTTATGGCTTGAAGCAAGCCCCCATGGTACATGGAAATTGATAAGTACCTCAGTGATCAAGGCTTCCAGAGGAGTTCTTCAGACTCAAATTTGTACATCAAGACTACTAACAGTGACATCATCATCCTGGTCATTTATGTGGATAATCTGATCATCCTAGCTGTTCGACATCTTTGATTCAGGGAATCAAACAGAATTTATGCCAGTCTTTCTATATGACTGACCTTGGCCTCATGCATTATTGCCTTGATGTTGAGGTTTGACAGCAGTCTTCCGGTATATTCATTTCTCAGTCCACATATGTCAGGACTTTGTTAGACAAGTTTGGTATGCAGGATTGCAAGCCTGCATCTACACCTATGGAGAAAGGTTTGAAGTTGTCAGCCAAGTCTGATTCTCCTCCAATTGATGATACTACATACATGAAACTAGTAGGCAGTCTCATCTATCTCTCTGCTACTAGGCGTGATATCAGCTTCGCCGTTAGCTACATTTCACGGTTTATGACAGCTTTCAAGGCTGATCATTGGATGGTTGCTAAGCATGTGCTTCGTTGTGAAGGGCACTCCTGATTATGGGATTCTCTACTCTCGGAGTCCTAATCCTAGACTTAGTGGATTCACAGATTCAGATTGGGCAGGCTTTGTTGATGATTAAAAGTCAACTTCTGGATGTGTTTAGTTTGGGATCTGGTGCTGTCACATGGACCAATAAGAAGTAGCAGGTCGTTTCTCTCTCCTCTACAAAGGTCGAATATAGAGGGACAGTTACGGCAAGGTGTGAAGTTGTTTAGCTTCGTCGGATGCTTGGGGATATGCAGATGTCACCAGCAGGCCCGACCACTTTGTTTGTTGATAACGAAGGCCTAATCACGTTACCATGGAATCCAGTCTTCCATGAAAGAACCAAGCATGTAGATATTTACTGTCACTACATTCGGCAATTGGTTGAAGATGGGACAATACATTTGCAGTAAGTTCCTACAGCAGATCAAACTGCGGACATTCTTACCAAGCCTCTTGGTCCAGACAAGTTTGCCAAATTCAGAGGACAGCTTGGTGTAGTGGATAGATTAACCATTAAGGGGGGTATTAAATTAATATTTATATTCTATTAATGCTTATCTATTATTTGTTGTAAATATATTGTAAATATTAAAATCTTTCTAATATTTAGTCTTTTGTAGTTAGAATAGAATGTTTCTATTATTTGTGATCGTTTCCTAAGGAAACATCGTTCTATTCATTTGTATATATGGATCTTTCGATCCTTGTTAATACATCAAGATTTTTACCACAATACCACTTCCTTAAATTGTAAATTCTTTGCCTAAAGAAGATGAATTTGAAGCAAATATTTGTTTCAAATGAGTGGATGGAACACTTTGCCAATTAGATGGATGGTAGACCTATGACAGATTGCATTTATTCAACAAGTGTTTGAGATGTCCAAAGTAGGTCATCCAACTTTCAAATATTCCAAAAAGAATTTCAAAACTTGTCAATGGAGGTAATCCCCCACGGGCCATTTGTTTCAAGCAATAAACACTATGATACCGATGCATCCAGGTTGAGGGCTGAAGCGGGAGCGGATCTTGATGCGGATGCCCTATGGATGCTTGTCGGAAGTGCATCCTAGGCATCCAGATGCGTGGGGATGCCTCCCAGAGGCATCCAAACGCATTCGGATGCCTAGGATGAGCTTCCAACAGGCATCCACAGGGCACTCGGGCGCATCTGAAAGCTTCTCGTTATTCGACAAAAATTCTATGACCATAGTGACACATTTACCACCGTCAGATTTTTAACCAGTTTATTTTTGTTGTTTTATTTCCCATTTGCTGATAGCATTTATTTCCAACGTCTTGCTTGCCTTGACATACACGCAATCAACAGTAAATGGAGAAAGGTAAAATGAAAATGGTTATAAAGTACAACTATCTATTTTTATCTTACACTGGAAGTTTGAAAAATCTGCCACTTCTAATTAATATTTAAACATTTTTCTACTCAAAAAGTATTTAAAAAATTTTATTTTTTTAATAATTAATAGATTTTTTACCATTTTCCGTATGTTCTTCCCTGTCGTTTTCCAGTCATAAAATCTTCTTTCACATACATTCATTGTCCCCAAACACAATTCATTTATTGCGAATGGATTTGAGCTTCCTATGTTAGTAATTGGTTCATCTCATTTATTTTAAAAAAAGGTTTCATATAATGTAAACATTGGGGAATGTATGGATTGCAAATATTATATTTACCATCTCATTTCCATCTTTTATAAGAGATGAGTAAATTCAAATTATCATTATCACATGCTATATTTGATATAATATAAATTATTAGATTTATTTTTTATTTAGTATTTATTTTATTTATGTTTAGATATATTAAACATATTAATATTCATTTGTAATTATATATATAAATATATATATATATACATATATATATACATACATACATATATATATATATATATAAACACATCTACATCCCCATAAAAAATTTCACGCATCTGCACATCCGATTCTCGCATCCGCACCCGAATCAGTAACTTAGGATAAACAGGGCCAAGGAGGCGTCAAGAGTAGAATGATAGATACATGCCATTGTTGGATATAATCGATGACAGATGGGATTAGCAAATGCAGCCACTCCTCTATGCCACTAGTTACTATCTAAATCCACCATTGTTCTATTGCACCTAATTGTGAGATGATGCAAAGGTTACAAAAGGCCTTATTAATTGTGTGAAGAGAATGTTACCTACTCCATATTCACTATTTGTAGCTATGGGAAAATTGCCAATATACAAGCATGCAAGGGTTTTTCTCCAATATGTCTATCAAAGAAGGGAGGAATGCCTTCAAACCAAGTAGACTCCATAGAGTTTTGATAGTTTATATTGAACATGTAAACATTATAGGTGTGAAATTTTGAATAAAGGATACAAGATGGAATCTTCATAAAATTAGTGTTTTTTTCAACACAGGTGGATTTTTTGCGGAGAAAGGAATCCAAAAACCTTTGATAGATGACAATGTTCTTTTTGATTCAGCCATATAGTTCATCTGCCCGTGAATGTGTTTAAGAGTGTATTTGAAAACATACATTCCAAAGACAATCTTTGATGCTTTGACAAATGAATGATTTGGTGTTCATTCACCACAACCTCCATTTTATGTAGAAGAAAGATCAAGGTTTGAAAAATTGCAATTGATAATTACTTGTAAATTCTAATTGGTGCTTTCATTTACTTTCCAAACCAACTTCCTTCTTTTTCTAAAACTTATTCTATCTACCCCACTACATATGCACTCAATTTGACATTAGTTACCAATACCATCAAGGAATATACAACTGATTGACATTGACAAGATCAATCCAAATTCCAAATGGATTCTATATGTTGAAGAGATACTTTTTCATATGGAAATAGTTAATATGTTGCGGAGAAGCCAATTTTGGCCCTAAGGAGAATGGTGAAATTAGGAGAAGTTGTGCCCCTAGAGCTTCATCATCAAGACCTACAGCACCCTAGTGTACTTTATAGCAGCAAGTCATTGGCTAATGGATTCTAAATGTTGAAGAGATAACTTTTCATAAGGAAACAATTAATATGTTGGGGAAAAGCCAATTTTGGTCAAAACGAGAATGGTGAAATTAGGAGAAGTTGTGCCCCTAGAGCTTCATCATCAAGACCTACAGCACCCTAGTGTACTTTATAGCAGCAAGAGTCATTGTAATAAATTCAACCTATGTATTTGTAGTATGTTACTATGCAGTTGTGCAATATAATCACCATTCTTAATATTAATGAAGACAAACTATGTTCCAAAATTTATGGTGTAGAATCTCAATTCCCTTCACTCGCTCTATCTCCATGCAATTGCATTGCCTTAAATATTAAAAAACAGCCGTCTCTCATTTTCTTCATTTTCTATATTCTTGATATTTTGGGGTTTGTTATCTTCAAGAAATATATTTTGTAACTATGTTATAAATATACTTGAGAGCATGTGGAACTTGCTGGACAAATTTGGAAGCTTCTGAGAAGGGAAACAAGGTGCCAAACCAGTGGGACTCTTCAGTATCCAATCTTAAATCATGCATCTTATCTTACAACACTAAATGGAAAACTGTAACTAATGTCAGGGCAAAGCAGCCGTGGTGGTTCCAAAAGCACAACACGGAGGAAACTGCCATGTGACAGTTTTTCAAGAGTGTTTTATTGCATAGATACTTGATAGACATTTCAAATAGTTCAAAACCAAGATCAACTTAGTCTTCATAAGAGTTGTATGGTCTCATAAAAGTTAACCGTCTTATAATGGTTAATTGGATTTAACTGACACTAGGTGACGGGAAATGACAGAGTGGAACACATAAAGGTATCCAAATTGTGAAAAAGGGCCAAGATGTGTGCAAGGACTTACAAACCACGTGGATGTGACAACCTACGACTGAACACAGCTCAAATGTAATGTTAATTGTGATGTACATGCTTATGAAATAAAGCTCTAGTAGTATCACCTGATAGGATGTGCCACCACAGAAAAGGAATTGCATGTATATACAAGACAATGATGTATATATGGTTGAGATCAAGATTGCTATATGTAATTCATCATCTACTAGCTCTACAGAGTATAACATTCCTCAAACTCCATAAAATGACCCCAGATATCAATTGGTTCAGAGTTTGTTGAATGCACAAAGTCACTGAAGGGCATGAGATCAAACTACAATAAGCCAAGCATGCCATCTCTGCCCTTGGGTATTATTTACATATGTTAGGAGAGAGAAATAGTGCTATACCTATTTTGGCATTGCTGTGTGGCAGAAAGTTTCCAGGTCATGTGTTTTAAGAATATGATTTGATTTATGGTGTCCCTCAGTGGCAGAAGGGATAATGTTGGGACATGTAGGGATGACAGAATATCAAGAAAATTAGAATACTATCCAGCTATCAGGGATCTTTTCCTTTGACCAAGACAACCCAAATGAGAATATTTCCAATCTTAAACAGAAGATATGGACATTAGAAATGGATGTAGCCACTTAGGTTTCCGCCAAACCATATTGAGAAGGATCACAACTAACTTGGAGGCAGTTGTCAAGGAGTTATGATGGCCTTCCTCTCCCTGTTTAGGGGAGGATTTTAATATAGCACATAGTTTTCTTATGTAATTTGATCTTTAACCATGTTGTCATCTTATACAATATAAAATGAATGATTATCAGTCAACCAGAGAAATGATTGATATCTTAGGTATCAGTCACTTGATAAAGTTACTTCTATCAACTAATTTACCAAAATCAAATCTATTTTTTTTCGATAAACTAATTTTGCTACCTATTTTCTGGCTTCTATTTATTTAACACTTCAGCGTACTAATCTTTCCTTTCATTTTACTAAAAGACAGAGTAGCTGGAAACTCCGTTGTCCCTCCTTGGTCACAAGTATCCCCGTATCCGAATTGGATACATATTTGATACAGCCCAGATACACGTCGAATACTATACCCATGTACTCTACTATTTTTGCATATTGTAAAGTGTTAAATTAACTTATAGTTATTTATGTAGCATTTATGTGTCTATATTGCTTTTGAAGTAATGAAAATCTCCTCTAAAAACATAGAAAATTGTGTTAAATATAAGTGTATGTACTTTTTAGTAATGTCGTATCCAGCCGTATCCATATTCAGGGTCTTAAAAAATGGCTGTATCCGTATCTGATAACGGATACTGTATCCATATTTGTATCCGTATCCATGTCCATGCAACTTTGCTAAAAGATTGATAAACTCTAAATATTGGACAATGCACTTCATCATTACAGATAATAACTATCCATTACTTCAATATGAAACGGAGATTGACATAAATAGCATACTTGGATTGCAACTTTCTGAAAAATGGAATGTTTGTGTACGTAAATATTTCCTCTTAAACTACCACATATCTATTTCTAGACCATTTTCAGTATGTTAATCTTTTCCTTTAAATTTACTAAAACATTGATAACATATAAATTTCTGAAAATGCAATTCATCAGTATAGGTAATTATATTCTGTTACTTCAATATGAAATGGAGATTGACATAAATAGCATCCTTGGGTTGCAGTTTTCTGGAAAGGAGATGTTTGTGTAAGGTAGCTAATTTCCTCTGACAATGAAAATCAACAGATATATGTAGCAACATGCACTTTCCAATTCAGAGTTTACATTATACCTTTCCTTCATCCGTGAGGACTTGGCACTGCATAATTTTCTTCTCTGCCTCAACTACAAGCAGCCTCCTTTGTAGTCTAGCAGTTCTTCCTTTACCCTCTGCTCCTCTGTCCTGGAAAAGTTCAAATGAAGACATTAATTTGGGAAAAATACAATACAACTTGTTCTAGGGATGAACCACATTTAAGAATATCATTGACTCATTCTTGCTATGTCAAAACTTTGTTCTTTCTTAACATTATACTCTTTAACATTCCATTCCCTGATGAGGCTGGAAACAGGCTACATAACAATCCACACGGATATTAAAATTTCACATTAAATCTTAGTTGCAGGATGCGTGCCCTGCCCCTATGCATCCAGTCCGGATGCATACCGGTTGAAATGCGTCATCTGGATGCGTGTGGATGCGTCCAGGATGTGCATCTTGAACTGTATAATCTATACTGTATATTTCTTTAATTTTTTTTGTATACATAATATATATATATATACATATACACGTACCGAAACACATCCAAACCCCCCCAAAACAAATTCCACGCATCCACCAACCGGATTCTTGTACCCGCATCCGAACTGGTAACTAAGCATTAAATATTATAACCATCCTTCACTTATTTAAAAACATATATATTCATCTCAAAGAAGTGCAAACAATAAATTCATACATTAGTTCTAATTACTGAAGTGTTAATTCAACAACGTGGTATATAATCAACCTCATAGACGACCAAAGAAAACATAAGAACTAGTATATGCATGCATGTTAAATGACTCAAACAAGATAGCAAATTAAAAAAAGTGATCATCAGTTGTGGTGTATGGCTTCCAATGATGATGGGAAAAAGTTCAAAAATATTATTTGAATTTACTCACTTTTTATGTATACCTACACTCACCAATTGAACTCTGTCAAACATTCCTGTGCTTGTCTGTCAACGTCAAGACTCAGGATATTTTGGATAAACTTGACAATCTTTCAATTACTAGTTACAGATCTTCATATTTAGGATTTGGGTACTTTGACGTGACGTCCAGGGACAACAGCATAGATTAGAATAACAAAATATTTGAGCTCCCACAAAATGCATATCTTGAAATTTTAGGGCCCCATGTGAGATTATTTATATGTTTCAAGATATTTAGTTGACAACAATATGTAGTTGTTTTTATTCATTTCTTCCAATGTTTTTGCTCTCAAGATTTTAACCTCTCCTTTTTCCTCTGTGTCCAACATAGTAAACTGCAGTTTAAAGGATCAGTTCATAACAATAAATCACATCTCAAACAGAAGGTATTGTTTGCAAAACAGCACTCACAATACCATAGAAGTGCACTAAGAATAAGCAGAACAAAGTATCCTAAAGAATAAAGCATGAATGAATTATAAGAATTACGACATGGGCATACCTTCACCAACCACATCTGCATTAGAGCTGCAAGTATGATTGTAATAAAAAATGCTGGCAAAGCAGCAAGTATTGCAAAATTTATTTCATTCGCTCTGAGAATCTGATTCAGCTCAAGCATTGCCCTGTACACCCCCATCATATCTTAAAAACATATCATATTTACAGGCCCAAAAGAATAATAGCATTTTACTAGAGCACTGTAAGTACCATCTTACGTTTCAATATCAAGCTTTAATTTTTGCACCTGTTTAAAAAAGCAAGTCATCTATTAGAAAGGTGCATAAAGAAAAGCAACTGAATAGATTATCGCACAATATCAAAATTAGCTCAAACATCACCACCATATGCTATATTTGTGCTCTATGCTTTTTAGCTGCCAAAAGACATTTACTTTGCTAGTCTAACTCAAAAATACATATAAAGGCAACATAAATTTTAAAGATTTTGGCATACAACCAATATTGTAATTAGAAGCTGTGAGATACCTGAATGAGTAAGGCTCGAGCAAGCTCTCCTCCAAGAAGGTTTTGAAGTGGATGCGTAAGATCTTTTTCATATCTGCACAGTCAGATATTTGTTCAAAATACAAAGAAATATAGTTCTGAAGGATAACAAAGAAGTGAGCAATTTTAGCCTTCCATAGAGACTTTTCAAGAAACATCTAGAGATGAACTCATTACTGAATAAAAGGACAAACTGAATCACAAAGCAATAACGAAATCCGTGTTCATTAGTATTTAACAACAAATCAAATATCTAGAATGTCAGTTCTAGACATTAGTTCATGTTTTAAATGATTTGTAGATATGGTCACACAATGGATTGAATTGCAAACAGAACAATTAGTATCACCATAATAAAGATAAATAAAATGCCTAATGCGGTGTTGTATTCAGGAAGACTAATGCCTCTGAGTAGCTCAAAACAGACAGCTTGGTCTTCTATACTTAGAGAATGAATAAAGATATGGTTGGACTACTTGCAGAGTACTCCGCAGGTTTTTTTGGTTGCCAAGTTTTTCAGCCAAAAGCTTGCCACTAAAACTCGGTGAGTCTGTGGCAAAAACTCAGCCGCATTAAAAAAAGGCCCAGACACGTCAAAATTTTATCCTTTTTTGGGGGGGGTGGGTGGGTGGGTGGGGGCGCATAGCCCCCTAATCCCCACCTTCCTGCCTGCGGGGGAATGAAACGTTCCCCTGCACCCCATCTATTGTTAGGGTTTCCCACATCTAAAACCTTGTGCAGCTTGCCATTGATACCACTCAAACCCATTGGAGTCTCCACTCCCAAACTCCCACTAGCTATTGGGATCTCTTGTCATATAAAAATTTTGATTACAATGGGCGAGTTTGGGAATGGAGACCAAAATCGAGAACTTAGACAACTAATTTTATCTCAATCATAACATCATTAATCAATGATGAAATATCATACTATCAGTATCAAAATTCAAATGTGATTATAAGAAATTTAGAACCTCTACCAGAGTTTTCACTAGACCAGGGAAGAGGAAGATGTAAAATGTTGCACTAGGCAATTTATAAATTATGCTGAATCATGATGATGTTCAAAGGCAATCATCATAAATTCATAATAGTTGTCAGCTAACTATTATATTAGGATTCCACATGAGGATGCATTTTGTACTCAATTTGCATTCAAATCAATCAAATTTAAAAGAAAACACTTTTGTACTCATTTCTGGACACACTGAGTACATCTTGTTATTGAATTTTGCAAAACAAATGTGTTTCTAATGAAGTTTAAGAAATGTTTTAAGTTGTCGATTTAATGCCGAACTTTTGCCAACTATTTTTTGGGCTTGCTGAGTTTTTGCCGAGTCAGAGATTTCCAACTATGGAATAAACCATAGAGAACAACTACAGTAAAAGGTAAAAACCAAGTTATGCAATGCAATCCCACCTAGGGCACATGTGGCTCTTAGGTGATGTTTTTTGATCCCTTCTCCACACCAAATAAATATAGGGAAAATTTTATAATCATTCCAAGCCTTCAAAAAAGCCTCACTTCTTTAGTGGCTTCTTCCTTATTTTACCCATGCCCAACAATGACACAGCTGTGATTCCACCCCACAATCACAGTTGTATGGGAACATAACAATTCTCCTTGCCTGTCAGGTCACTCATGAGATATATACAAGTAAATCTATAACTATCTATAGCAGTGCCAAACCAGTCATGATGAGTCACACGTCAAACAAGGTGAAGCTCATCCACACCACTAGCTATGAATTTCTCAGTGCCTCCCACACATAGAAAATAACATACAATATTATTCATAATCTATGTGCACAAGGCATAGATGTAAAAATGACAGAACATCCATTCCATACCAAAACAATTATTCTAATCAAAAAATTGTGTCCTTTTCACTTAAGTCGACATGACTCACCAACTTAAAATATGATTCTAATGGCCATCTAGGAAAGTGGCAATGATTATGTTCAGAAGTTGATCTGCAATTGGAAAGGAAAATCTTGTTCCAACACTTCACACAGACCCTTAGAAAACTTGTTGATTGAATCGAAAGCCACAGGATTCCAATGTGCATGTTAACTAAATGTCTGATACGTTCACAGATATATGCTGATGCATGTGCTCCAAAAACAAGTGCATGTTGATGTAACTACAGCTGTCAATGTTCACCTCTGTTTATTAAAATACTTACATTTACAACCGTGTATTCTTAAACATAACTTTAAACTATTGCAAAACAACACAGAAATTTTATCATAGTGCTAGAATTCGCAAACAATATGCTAGATGACTATTGAGTATTGACTAGACATTTTATCATAGTGCTACAATTCACAAATAACATGTTAGATGACTTGTTTCCCAAGAGAAGCAAACATAAAGTATGTGAGAGACATCACAATAGCTACAATTCCCAAATAACATGTTAGCTGACTTGTTGACCAAGAGAAGCAAACATAAAGTATGTAAGAAACATCACGATAGTAGAATCCCTACATAGGACATTATGTTTACCTGCAGGAAAAAATATTTTGTGAATAATTTCAGCATCAAAAACTGTCATGTGTTCTTTATCTTCGTGGCTAAAGAGATGTATAACAAGTTGCTCCCTTTGCATCCACCCTGGAAGCTTAGTACAATCTTTCCATTAGAAAAGGCAATCCAAACTTCTCTAATTTAGCCTCTCTCTCTCTCTCTCTCTCTGCCATACAAATGGCCAAAATGAACTTAAAAGAACCACCTTCAATGTGAAAATTGGTGCATTCAATATTTTGGAAGATATTGTTGGGCTACCAAATTTTTAATATCCATAGTTGGCTTTCTCAGACATCGCCTGGTCCTTAGAGCTGATTTATGCTTCATATCCTTGAGCAACATGCCACAGAAACAAAAGTTTTGTCTTTAGGTCTGAACTGAATTTTGTGTTTGAAAGGCTAAAAAGTCAAATTTTGGGTTGATTTTTGATGGGTTGTAAACTACAATTTTGCAATACAACCTATCAAACTTCGGTCCATTCCAATAATTTATGGCAAATTTCTAGTCGAGGGAATTTAATGCATTGAAGAGAAAACAGATGGATTTTGGCCTAGAACTTGGTAGGAATTTTAGGTTTGTGGATAAGGTAGGTCTTGCTAAGATCTATTTTTATAATCAATTCATTCCTATCGCCCATCCTTCCTTAGCTGAATGTGTGAGTTCAAGGTTAATTATAATCCCATTCAAGATCTATATTTGCCTTTAATTAATCCAACTTCCTAAGGGGAAATTATGTTCAGGAACAACTGTTTAAGTCTTTCCATCATTTCTTTAGCTATTACCTTGTATAAGGATATAGGACAAAAAAATCAGAACAAAAAAGAAGGCGCTGCTTACTTAATCATTATTGTGACAGCCACTATAACCTCCTTTTCAAGGATATTCTAAAAGAGAGAGAGAATCCATCTGGGCATGGAGCCTTACTCTTCTCCATTTTGTAAAGAACCTCCCTGATTTCTCTAACGGAAAATGGTGACATGACAAATATTCTGAGCTTTGTAGATTATGTAATGTCCCCTTTCAGGATAACTTGTAATTTTGGGACAATTACCTTGAATTCTCTATTCTTACTGTGAATTACGATCTATGATACCACTTATAAACTTATGTAATTGATAAGATATAGACAACGATAATATTATTTCAACAATACACCTATCGGGAGGGCAATTCAGACGCAGACAATCTAGCTAATTTAGGTGCAAATGGTTTATCCATTTTGGAATAATTTAATTTTGGTTTTCTCCTATATTTTTATACCTAGTCTTGATAACTTATAGTTTCAATATTGATTGTATCCTCCTTTTGAGATGCTGTTAGCATTAGGGGATTCTGCTT
>MU223792.1:1094950-1128844 GCA_018584345.1 Thuja plicata
GAAGGACTCAACTCGGCACCAAGTATAAGCTCCCTTTGAAGTTATAGGACCGCAAAATGATATCTCAAAATGTGATCAAAATTGTAACTATCATGGTCATTATAATTTGTAAATTGTAAATTGTTAACTTTTTCGGTAGTGGGTATGCCCACGGACCTATGTATTTATGAAATCTCGACAAAGCTCGAGTCGTGGGAATGCCCACGTATATTTCTATATCAGGTATAGGACCTTTGTCCCGGGCAAGGCTGGAGGTTTTCTCGACCCCACTCTTTCCTACCAGCGCCCGCAGCGAGTGGGGTTATACTGTAAAAATTATTTTTAATATTAATAAAATTCTGGCTTCGGCCTTTTACCGATCAAAAAAATATATATATTATTTCAACAATATATACGTTAAATAACTTGTAGGATAGTTGTTCTTATATTATATGATTAATATCAATATCACTGCTATCTCTGAATGGACAATTTGATATATGCTAGATGAATTGATTTAAACATTTGCACTTAGTGCAATAAGATTATCTCTGCTATACCTGATATGACAGATTCACTTATGCGAGATAATCTTGATGTTCAATAGCCTTCTCTGATTTGACAAGGGAGAATGTACTATAATTGTCTTCTAATCACTTGTAGCGATGAATTGCTGTTTCTGATGCAATTCTTCAGTATATGCAATGTATGTGATGATAATATGGCTTATAGCAATATGTTGCTCTTTCAAATATGGAGTTATATTCTTGCAACAATGGTGTTGTCTCTGATCTTATGCAACCAGTTTAATGCCAGATGCCAATTGCTCACACGAGCAGATCCAAGAATGGAAAAATTAAAAATAAAGTTTCCAATGATGATGCTGGATGGAGTAAATCTGATTTCCATTATATACCCTTGCTCATTGAAAGGACTGCATTCTTTCATGCTTGATAAGACACATCTTTTCTCCATCATTCCTCTTCATAAAAGATATCGATTAGTTTATAATTCTGTTCTTAATGACTAATCGATAGTTAGCATTTATTAGTCTCAATCGATGTTGGCGTTGGTTAAGGTTTGTGTAATTGCTGCCACCCTTCCTTGTTTGATCACCTACAATTTTACTGTTATCAGTGAAACATATGACTAATCATCGATTAGTCAACCCTTCTCTCAAACCAATATTATAATAATTAATAGTTGATTGTTACTAACTGATCAATATAACATGTCTTACTCTATATCTCCTTTCACCGTCATTAACTATTATTATGGTTAATCAATAATATGTCCGGTTTGACATTAGGTTGCACCTTCCCGTACGATTGATATTGCATAATACAAGTCGTTATCTTGTATCTTTAAATCGATACTAATCAAGAGGCTTTCTGGACTTAATGGATGTCATTACTTTTCTTTTATTGCATATGCCTTAGTCAATCAATCAATCAGCATTGTTATTCATCAATCCATGTAACATACCGTATTTGATATAGATTAATATATCGGCTTCTTCATTAATCACTGATCTGATCAAGGCGACTGGATACTTACTGTCATGATGTTTATGATCTGAAGTGGTCGGTTGCTATTGTCTTACGTTGATGCTCATGATCTCTTTGTTATGATATTCATATCATCTTTCAATGATTAATCTCCTCTAATGATGATTGACTTCACAATAATCGGCTACTTGTATGCTCTTTCCATCGGATGTATGTGACCAATGGTGTATCCTCCATATATATGGCTATGATGCTCTTAATGGATCATTATTTTCTTCATGCAATCATCTTCTGTCTTGTATGCATAGTTATCGATATCAACTCTATAACCGACTGATGTTTGGATCACAAGTATGCTCTCCTTACTTGATATGATGATCATGTTACTATCTTTATTTGTGATGATTCATCTTGGATTTTGATATATATCATAATGTTACAAAGGGAAAATCGTCTTATTCATAAGACTTCACTATTTTCCGGATACTACATTACTCCAACTATGTATTTGATATGTACATTTTCGTCTACTATCTTCTAACTAGCTAAAGATGCCCAAGGTCTGCCACTCCTTGACCACATAAGTATTTTTATTGCTATTATGATATCAGTGCAAAGATGGGGAAATCACAATCTCCCCTCCTTGAAACTGCTTGCCCACAAGCATTCTCTTTCACCATGATTCTTAGACCCCAAACTTTCAAAACATTGCTTTGTTGTGTAGTCTTGCCAAGAGGTAGAACATTCTCATGTTCCTTAGAAGATTGTATTCCGAAAGCCTCAAACCTTAACCTTATAAGAGCACCTTTACTATACTCTTTATAGCTCGTCTCAACTCCTGGTTTCCATTTCAGTCTTGGGAGTGAATCACCACACTGCTTCTGCACTACTCTGATTACACTAATTGGCATGGTACTTGTAGGATTTTTCAATGTTTGCTCCTTCTCAGTTAGCAATGGTCCAACAACCCTTTGATCATTAATGGATGCCATCTTTATCCGAAAACAATGGTAGTAATAACCATAGATGAAATACTCACCAAGTACTGAAAAACTCGAGAGTAGTTAGGCCATTAACTCGCCGAGTTTTTGGTGAGTTTTTCAAAAAAACTCGGTGATACATGTGAAAAACTCGGCTGCGACAAAATGAAAGGCCCAAAATGCAAAAAAGTGAATTCTAATTCATTTTTTGTGCTTTATTTTGCTGCTCAAGACAAAACAGCCTCCCAAGCTTCTCTAAAGGTCATTTGCGACAATTTTAGTCAGTTTGAAGCGGATTTCAAAGCAAAATTGGATTCCTAGGTAGGTTTTCTGATTTTTTTCTTTATTTTTTTAAATCATTTTATCTCTTTTTTGTTGCATCTAGGTTTATAGAAACTCAATAATGGCCTTTCCTAAGTACTCTAAATTGCTTTAGAGTTCAATGAACAAGATTTAATACCATTATTTGACAATTTTTACTAATGGTTTCACTATTTTTTTAAAGAATCTCATATTTTTCAAAAACATTCAAACACAACACTTTTTTTGTTTTTTCTTTCAAGTTTCAACTATTTCTAAAATTATCTAAACTAATTTAGTTTGTTCACTAATTTTTTAAATTAAAATAATAACTTGTGGTTTTACTTTGTATGTGTAGGTTGATTTATAATGGCAAATAGATAAGGTTCTACAACCGGTTCAACTTCAGGGTCTACCTCAATAGACGCATGCCCATCTGCATATGTAGGCACTCATCCTAAAGGTGTTAGAGACGAGGCTTGAAAGTATGCCTTTGAAGGACCGGAACCTGAGTTGGTAATTTGTATTAAATGTGAAAACCTATTTCATGAAGGCGTAAAACGTCTCAAATACCACTTTGCAGGCATCACTAAGCATGATGCTTGGGGCTGCCCTAGGGCCACAGAAGAAATAAAAAGAGAAATTAATGCTTTACTTGCAGCCCAAAAAGAGAAAAATTTGCAAAGGGAGAGGGTAAAACTAGTCATGAGAGCATCCATAGCTGAATCTCAAACTGTTACAGTCAACCTTGAAGAAGAAGAAGCACTTGAGGGCATAGTGGGCTATCTTCGTGGCCCACGTATCTGCAAATCCACCACCTCAGCCACCACTTCTACTAATTCTAGTAGAGCACCACCATCAGTGCCGCAGTCTATAGGTGATTATTTGTGCACAAAAACACAATTGGAGCACAACCATCATGGAGGCAACTGGTTAGAATAGTGATGTGCATGAGCGTACACACATTACTTGTGCTAATTTTTGGTACTTCAACAACATCCCTTTCAATCTAGCAAACAATCCAATATTGGCTAAATTTGGTTACTACATTGACTATTTCGGGAAAAGGCTACAAGGCACCTTCCCACGTAGACTTGAGTAGGAGGTTAGTCCAGTTGTTTTAATTTTTTAATGTTTTACTTAAAGTTTTGATAACTTATGTTGAGTTTTAATTTTTGGACTAAATTAATGTTCTTTTAATTTTATTTATAGTAATTACTAATTTTTGTTGAATTTAAAGCTTTTTTATCGAAATTGTGTACTTAGATTCACTTCATTCTTGCAGGTTGCTCACGAATGCAGTTGATAGGGCAAGAGAGGCGGTGCAAGAGAAAAGAAAGTTATGGAAAAAGTATGGCTGCACTATTCTTTCCAACAAGTGGATAGGTGTCAAAAACCACACCATCATTGATTTTTCGGTAGCTAGCACCACCATCAGTGTCACAGTCTATAGGTGATTATTTTGTGCACAAAAACACAATTGGAGCACAACCATCATTGGAGGCAACTAGTTGGAATAGGGAGGTGCATAAGTGTACACACATTGCTTGTGCTAATTTTTGGTACTTCAACAACATCCCTTTCAATCTGGCAAACAATCCAAATTGGCTAAATTTGGTTACTGCATTGACTATTTCGGGAAAACACTAAAAGGAACCTTCTCACGTAGACTTGAGTAGGAGGTTAGTCCAATTGTTTTAATTTTTTAATGTTTTACTTAAAGTTTGATAACTTATGTTGAGTTTTAATTTTTGGACTAAATTCGTGTTCTTTTAACTTTATTTATAGTAATTACTATTTTTTGTTGAATTTAAGCTTCATTTATCGAAATTGTGTACTTAAATTCAATTCATTCTTGTAGGTTGCTCACGAATGCAGTTGATAGGGCAAGAGAAGTGGTGGAAGAGCAAAGAAAGTTATGGAAAAATATGGCTGCACTATTCTTTCCAACAAGTGGATAGATGTCAAAAACCACACCATCATTGATTTTTTGGTTACTTGCAAAAATAATGTGGTATTCTTGAAAAATCGACGGATGCCTCCAACAAGGTGAAAATTGTTGAAACTTTGTCTCTAATGTTGGAGCAAGTTGTCATGGAGGTGGGAGTTGAAAATATGGTGCATATAATAATTGATAATGTAGCAGCATATGTGGCACTGATAGAATCCTCCAAGAGAAACACAGAACAATTTTTTGGACACCTTGTGCAACACATGTCCTTGTCCTTTTTTTGGAGGACATACGCAAACTTGAATGGGTGACACTAGTTGTAGAAGATGCTAGGAAGATCACAAAATACATCTACAATCACCTTTGGGTTCTTTGCCTGATGAAAGAACACACCCAAGGGAAAGAATTGGTAAGATCGGGTGTCACAGGATTTGCAATGATTTGCTTAACATTGCAAAGCATTCTAGGTTCATTGACAACTTTAAAGTAAATATTTGTGAGTCAAGCATGGCTAGACTCGAGTTATCTGAAGAAGTCTAAGGAGAGGGTGTTGCACATATTGTCTTCAACAACCTGTTTGCACAAAGAGCTATAGAGATTGTAAAGGTAATTTCAAAACTTGAATATTTAATTTTTTTGTATTCAAGTCTTTCATTATTAATTTGTAACTTTAATGATTAATCTTTTTTGTATTTTTCAATTGTAGGCATTTCAGCCCTTGGTTAGTGTTCTCCGCTTGGTAAATGGGGATCAAACCTCAATGGATAAGGCCAAGGAGTCTATCAAAAATTACTACATGGGGGGAGCCTCAAATTTTATCCCATGTGGGAAATTATTGATAGGTGGAACAATCAACTCCACCAACCCATTCATGCAGCAGGATACTTGCTCAACCCTTGTTTTTTCTTCTTGAATGTAATGTCCCCATTTTCGTGAGCTTCAACTTTCAGAGGATTAGCCTATTTCCTGACCCTCATAGGCTAATGGAGTTGTTCAAAGGGTCCAATTTGGGCATCACGGAGCTTTTTAGGTGGCAGTTATCAGCCTTTGCGTCTTCAGATCTTTCTTACATTCTGAGGCTAGGTTATTCAGAGGTATCTGACCATGTTTTGAGGTACTTACTATTTACAGTAAGTCAGTTCTTGTTTGAGAGGGACCCTTACTATTTTTAGTAAGGCAGTTGGATGCGTAGTGGGAACAATGGCTGACCTCCAGGTTCAGACGTGACGAAGAGACAATGAGTTCATAAGGAGATATTAAAGTTTATAATGGCATTAATGGTATTAATGTTTGATGGTTAGATTATAAAGTTATTTTTTAACTTTATAAAGTGACTTTTAAGTGTGGGCCATTATATATGATTAAAAGTTACGCCTTTATCACGTTATAACCTATGGTTGACAACAAGAGCAATTATATAGGTTATTTATAAAGTCATTTTAATGAAAGGGGCCAAATGATTTTAAGTTATGGCTTTTAAATAACATTAATTAAAGGAGGCCAATTATTTAAATGTTTTCCCAAGTCAATGTGACCACATGGAAAAACAAGGAAATGCATTTAACGAATTAAAAACAAAAGCAAATAAAACAAAAGCCAAGTATGTAAGTCATGAAAAGTGTATTCATGAAGCCTTGGTCGATTTCCTCTTGAGAAATATAAAAGCCATTGTGAGGAGAATATCGATTCATTCCAGACGCTTGTTTATTTGTTGATTTGTGTGAAGAGATATTTGGCAAGGGTTTGCTGAGTTGCAAGCTGGAGGAATTAATAGTTCTTCTAAGTTTCCAGCACTTTGAATTGGCGAAATAACCAGTGAATTGTGCATTAGCAATGGCTTTATATCAAAAGCAATGAATGTGCTATAGGTGAAGAATTTGGAGGCTTTTATCATAGTAGTTTATTCAGATTAGTTGCAGAGAAAATAAGAGACAACTGGAACCAAATTGCAGCCTTCTAGACCAGCGTTTGGAGTGTTTAAGGGCAAACACACTCTGTTAGAGAAGCTGCGGGGGTCATAGAGGTTGACACCAAGCATTTTGAGAAGACTCCTGTGGGGTTTGAACAGCGATATGATCACAGACTCAGCCGCCTAGAAAATTTCTTCCATCGTGTGCAAGCTCCATTCCATTTGGCATTAAAATACAAAGCTGCGTTACATGCCAGGGTCCTACCATGAATGAAACTTTAATCCCAGATTTTACATTGAACATATTTAAGTAATGCAATTGAAATTCATGGAATTAGTAATGTCAACTAGTATATTCTTAAAGTTTCAGAATTAAATTTCATGTATGTGCAAGTCTGAAATCGAATGGTTGTATGAAAACATGATATAAATATTGCCATGGTTCAACTACTAAGTCTGTAACAGCAAACCTTTAAATTCAAGTGCATAATAGAGGAATTTACTTGTGTCAAGAGGTGGTACACCAAGTGTTTAACAAATTGTCTCTGTGGTATAAGTGGTGGCTTCAGCATGTTATGACCATATAAAATTTGACAGAAATTTGTAGGGTGTTTGGTGATTCAAGAACTCAGAGAATTTCATATTATACCTTGCATATTAACTGTTTGATGAAATATCATTGAGTCTCAACGGAAAACAGAGTTAGAGTGAATTCCTACTCGAATCCCAATGGAGAGGTCATGGTGGGCTTCACTGCATGCATTCAAAGGATGACACCCGAGCTTGAGGTGAGAGACCTCATTGTAGCCAAATTGGAAATTTACTAGGAAACAAGCAGTAAGCTATTCTCTTTAGAGCTGGCCAATAGAGGAAGAACCACTCAAACCCTAGGTATTAATATTTGGAGTCTTTTGTTAATATTTGTGACCTTTTCGGAAAGATCAATAATATGTATGCTGAGATGAATAATAAATTATTATTCATCTCAGCATACCATTATTATATTAAAATAAAAGATTAGAAAATTGTCCCAGAGGGATGACTTATTTTAATATCATGAAATTATGATTAACAGATTCAGGTCGGCCTTTAACAATTTGCGTTATGGTGTATGTCTTCACACATATATATGTGGACTGTGGTGTGAATTCACCAAGGTATCGAAGATATAACATGCCAAGGAGAATTCGCACTTGTAGCAGACCTACAGCAGACCCGAATCTGATCATTACAGCAGTCATAATAATCAGTCATCTCTCATACACATCTGAAGCAGATATGCAACTGAAGATGGAAGAACATTAGGCTCCGGATATAGAGGAATTACTTGCATCAAATCGGGTATTATCTTCTCCATCTTTTCTGATTAATTTCTGCATTCTTCTAGATTGTAATTTTTCCTTACATAAATCTGAAAATATTGACATGGTATCAGAGCCAAGTTGAGAAAACGATCATTTTCAGATTTAGGAAAATCAATCTACTTGTTGTGCTTTATCGGGTTGATTATATTTGTTTCAATATAGTCGCTGGAGATTATTATTACCGTGAATAAATTGCAAATCATGGATACGAAGTATAGAACATGACGGGTATAGTGAAAACAATGATTTTATATAATGGTTTGACCGACATCGTGGTTGTGGGAAAATACCTTTCGTATTATCTTTGTGATGTTTAATGGAAGTTGTTCATGGTTCGAGTGCTAATTTACGGTGGAGCTGGGAGTCGACGTTATTCTCAACAAGGATTTGATCTATGCAACGCGAGCAAATAATAGTTTTATGGTGATCAAGTTATTTGAATGGGAGCGCAGCGGAACTATATGGCTCAATATTCATAATATAGTCATCTTCTGGAGTTTAATAATTTATTTGTAATGAAAATCCCTCACGATGCATTTAAAGACAAATATCATGATGTGAATCATATTTGACACAAATATTTGATGACACGTCATACTTGGAGTTCATCTCTACAAATATATATTTGTGTTTGACTTGGAAAGACATGGCCAAAAAGTAAAATGATTTGAACACCGCTGAAGAATGTACTAATAGTGGAGATATGCAAACAGCAGATTGTAACTTTGTCCTTCATCAATATAAACATTTATAAAATAAATTCTAAGGCACGATAAAGAGGATGATGGACAGTTGGCAGTGGTACACCTAGAAACATTGTATAATCGACAACTCATATGCTGCAATTAAAGAAGGATTGTTTATAGAGCGCTAGTTTGCAAAAGATACGACTCAGTTAAAACATAGGCAGTGCTGAAACAAATACATACAGCAGGCTCGGGTTTGGAAGTAACTACTTGGTATGTAGCAAGTCTCGTTCGATAATATATTGTCACATGAATAGCAAACATCTGTGTTAGATATAGATATGTTCAAGTAGCAGTCATTCTGATTTGTAGCCTGCCCCTTGTAATGATGTTGTTGTTATTGACTTTCAACATTAATTGTGGTGCCAATTCTTGTTGATATTATGGTCTTTGCGGCAAATATCCACAACCTTGGATAACAATAAATATATAGTATATATATTTATTATAAATCGATATATAAATAATAATAATAAATATAAGGATATTTATTAGTTATTGTTTATTAGAAAATCGATTTAATATTTGAATAGAATAATCAAGTTTATTTAAAGAGCCCAAGTCGGCCTCTTAAAGAGAAATTAAAGAAACAAGGGTTATTATTTAAAGGGCCCAAGTCGGCCTCTTAAAGAGTCTCCCCCATTCACATATATATGAGGTTCGAACTTGAGATGAAACATAACATTTGCTTTCCTCTCAAGGATCGATCATTCTAGGGAAAATTTGTAGCAGCGAATTTGAAGTATTTGGAGCAGCGATATATGTCTTCATTTGAGCGATTTTGGAGCAGAAGTATAGATCCATAATGTTGAGTAAACTGTGCTAAGTGCTGGATGGATAAATTCTGTACAAACTTCTCAATATATCTGAAATTGAGTTCGATCCTCTCAGCATTATAAAGGACTATCATTAGGCATCAAACTGGAGCAAAATCTGCCTAGGTGCTAAAGCGAATTGTAGCTGTTAATCATATTCCAGATTTCATTGAGCATCTATAGAGGAACATAAAAGGCAGATTGACATATGACCTAGATTGCATATTGAAGGATAAGTCAGAGAGATCTAAAGTTCCTGATCAAGGATCAACACTAATTCAAGTCATACTGTGAATCTTGATTTCCGGGTACTATCTCTCCTATCTTCGTTATTTCATCTTTCTATTTCCTGTGCTTAGTTGAAAGATCTCTATAGTTTGAATATTCCTATCATAAATCTGGAAAATATTAACAATTGTGCCTACAAAGATAATTGAAATTTTCACTTCAATTCTTGCCATATGTTTTACAAGTAAAAGCTTTTTTGAGGAAATCACTAAGGGATGTTACAATCCATCACCATATCAGTGATTAAAAATAAGAGTTAGAAGTGAAGGATGAGAAGTTATAACTCTGACATAGCAATAACATTTTCCATATGCATACAAGAAGATAAATTCATGTGAATATACCATATAAGAAAAATTATTGCCATCACTTATACCAGCAAAATGACTGCTGCATAGGGATGGATACCTAGATATCTACAAACTAAATTGGTATGAGATCTTCATCTAATCCCCAAACCATAATAATCAAATGGCAAATCACGTGCACTTAAGTGGAAAACAATTGAGGATTTTGTAATAACAAAGCCATGAATTGACAGCGTAAAATTACAACTCTTAAAATTTCTCGAATCAAGATGAGTCAAGAAGAATCTATCATATCATACTTTATGAGAATTACTGAGTTTAGAAATCAAGGATAGAGAGGGAGAGACTATCAAAACTATGCAAATTGTCAAAATCAAAACTATCATCAAACCTCTATTGCAGAATCTGAACGCCTTTAGTCTTCACCTTAAGAGGGAGTTCATATATGGGCCTTCATGAACTTAAAAGTCATGTTATAAACTCTTTCTAAGATTTTAACATCACTTGCTGTAAACCAAATATTTTTATCCATTGAGAATATGATTCTTCGTTATGTTAAATCTAAGTAACAATCAAATTATTATGTGGTGAAAATATGAGTATTTTGTTATACTAACATATTTGTTGGATCTTGCATATATGAGCGATGAGGCTCTTGCATATTTGAGTGTTGAGTCTCTTGATATTTGAGCATTGAGGCTCTTGCATATATGAGCGCTGAGGCTCTTGATATTTAAGCGTTGAGGCTTTGCATCTATGAGCGTTGAGGCTCTTGCATATATGTGCACTGAGGCTCTTGCATATTTGAGCGTTGAGGCTCTTGATGTTTGAGCACTGAGGCTCTTGGATATTAGAGCGTTGAAGCTCTTGGATAGAATTACCAATGAAGACTATCTTTCAAACAGCCTGTGAATGGAATCTCACATGGAGAAAATGTAAGTGATACTTAAAATTGTTGTTTTTGAGATATATTGATGATATCTGATTACATAGATTTGAGATCTATTTTCTGATCACATAGATTTGAGATCTATTGTTTTATTTCTGATTACATAGATTTGAGATCTATTATTGAGATAATACTAAGCATAAAGATGAGATCTATATGTGATTATTGTTTACATCATGAGGATAATATCAATGATGCCTCTTACCTCTCACTACATGTGAATGATGCTTGCATTATGTGTTATGTTTAAATAATCTTGCATCTTGTAGTAGATGATATTTCAAAGGTTGGAACATTATGAGGATGGTTAATCACACTGATTACATCAAGTATGAATTCATGATGAATATGTTATGTTTTTCTTTGATGGTTCCATATTCCTTGAGATCGCTTAGTTTTGAGAATGAGATCTGGGGTGATAAAGATCTTGAGATTACATTATGAGATTTATTTTTTTTCTTCCCTCGAGACCAAGAGGGAGTGTTAATATTTGTGGTCTTTTCGGAAAGATCAATAATATGTATGCTGAGATGAATAATAAATTATTATTCATCTCAGCATACCATTATAAATTGTCCCAGAGGGACGACTTCATAAGGGACGACTTATGTTTAATATCATGAGAAATATGATTAACCGATTCAGGTTGGCCTTTTACCATTAGTGTTATGGTGTATGTCTTCACACATATTATTGTGGACTGTGGTGCGAATTCACCAAGGTATCGAAGACATAACATGCCAAGGAGAATTCGCACTTGTAGCAGACCTACAGCAGACCCGAATCTGATCATTACAGCAGTCATAATAATCAGTCATCTCTCATACACATCTGAAGGAGATATGCAGCTGAAGATGGAAGAACATTAGGCCTTGGATATAGACGAATTACTTGCATCAAATTGGGTATTATCTTCTCCATCTTTTCTTATTAATTTTTGCATTCTTATAGATTGTAATTTTTCCTTACATAAATCTGAAAATATTAACATCTTTTACATGCATGATAAATAGATGAAAATTAAAATATGTTTTCACTTTGCTTTCTAACTTTTCAATATTTTATTTTGCAGATGCTTGGTGGTGAAATTGGGGTGAAAACAACTCAAATCTCCAAAAATTTGCCTTCAAATCTTATGCCAACCTTGTAGTTCATCCAATTGTGAGCACAATTGGAGTTTGTTAAAAAGCCATCCACATGAAGAGGAACAAGTTAGTTAAAAAACACTTCAATGACCTTGTCTTTGTGCAATATAATCTTCAGTTGCACATAAGGAAGGTAGAGGAAACACTAGCTTGTCCAATTGATTTGGATGATATAGATCCTTATAGTGATTGGACATCACAGAAGCAACCTCCATTGTTTATAGAGGATGAGATCTATGATTTGTAGAGGCAGGCTAGGGAGGGGGGTGGATTTGGTTTCACACTCAACGACGTTGAGGAGGATGAGGAGGTTGAGGAGGATAAGGAGTCATTGTCAGTGTCAGCAGCATCTACATCCAAGATGGAGGTTGAGCCACAGTCAGTCGTGTCGAGTGAGGAGGAATAGCCACAATGAACTCCTAGTATTAGACCCTCTACCTCTCCCGTAAGTTTTACTAGACTTGGGAAGAGGAAGATGTAAAATGTTTTGATGTTGTATTTACTTATAGTTTTACAAAAACAATTTGCTATGTTAATTTTGCTTTAGACCATAAGACTACCAACCATCACCATTCCACATGAGGATGCCATTTTGTACCCGATTTGCATTAAAAATCAATCAAATATTTCTGGACTCAACTTGTTTCTTTTGTGTACTCATTTATTGACTCATCGGATGCATCCCATTGAATTTTGCGAAAAAAAAATGCATTTCTAAATAAATTTAAACATTTTTAAATTGTCGAGTTTTGGCTGAGTTTTGGCTGAGTTGATAAAAAAAATTCAGGCCTTGGCGAGATTCTCAACCATGCTCTTGACTGTGCCATGCTTTATCAAAGGACGGTTTTGAGTTGATCGGATATATAGAATCAAATTAAGCAAGATCAGTTGATGCTCAATGATTTACTATTGGACGCATCTTTGTCTTGGGTTCAAAAGTGGTTTCATGCCAAAGTTAGCATCCACAAACTATGGCTCTATCTTCCACTAAAGAAGAATATAAAGCAGCTGTGAGTGCTAGTTGTGAAGCAGTTTGTTTACAGAGAATTTTGAGAAATTTTCAACTTCCTCGACTTTTCTATGATGATCAAGGAGTTTTGAAATTGGTGAAACATCCAATGTATCATGCTCAAACCAAATGCATTGAGATTCCTAATCATAATACTTGACAATTGCTGGTTTGTGAAGAAATTTATCTTCATTTCTGCACTTCTCAAGTGCAGCCTGCTGGTTGAATGACTAAATCAATTGGTCTTATTTGTTTTCTCAAATTTAGGGACAAGCGTGGTGTTTTCTATGGTTTAGTCATTAGGGGGGTATTAGAATATTAGTTTAATGTTATAATTAAAATGCTAGGAAGTCTAGCTCGTCCAGACTGGACACCGGACCAGGCCAAGTTCAAACTAGTCCGGGTCTGGTCTGTTTATGGGTTTGGACAGGTTCCGATCCACTACGACCAAGTTCGAACCGGCCAACAAGTCGTTTAGACCTGGGCAGATCAGCCGGAAAACACCGAACTGCGGACAAACTTTGTCAAACTTGGGCCCGCGTATGGAGTTTAAGACTTTTTTTTGGACCAAATTAATAATTTTTTGACATCCACAACCCTCAAAAGTGGATTTGAAAGGCTTATGTTGACTTCTTATTCTCATTTGTGGTGTGCAAATAGGTTATTTTGTCTAGAGGAAGAGGAAATAGGTGGTTGAGCGAGAGTTTGGTTGTGCAAGGGGTTGGAAGATTGATTTGTGGACCTTCTTCAAGTGTTTGTGCCTCATTTCTACACCTTTGCAAGCTTACAATGAGTGGACGAGGTAAGTTCTTGTTCCATTTGCTTTTTGTTTTTGTTTAAGCATTTTATTTTTTCATTTCTCTTTCATTGTCCATAAGACCTACCAATTTTTTTCCAAAATTTCTTGTTCTCTTTTTTTTTAATTGAACATGTATACAATTTCTTGCCATAGGAAAAGGAACTACAATGGCATCTACCTCTTCCTCAGTAGGCAATATTGAACAAAGAGTAGAACCCCCTTCTGATTCTCCTTTGTGGAAGTATGTTGATATTGTAAGACTCCTTCCCGAAGGTGGTGCATTCCGTTGGAAATGTTAGGGTTGTTGTAGAAAGGAATAGTTCATATTTCCGTGTGTTAAGCCATTTGTGTGGATACCTTGGAAGAGGAGTCAAGAAATGCCATGGAAAAAAAGGTGCACCTATACCAAATGCAACAATATTAAAATATATTGCAGAGCATGAGGCAGCAGAAGAGAGAAGAACGTAGAAGACAAATTACAGCCACTGGCAGTAAAAGTAAAAAAAAAAGCAAAGGGAATGCAAACCCCCCTCTACCGATGTTGTGATAGAAGATCACCCCTCTTATACTACCTCAACTGCCCTTGATACTGAAAGTGAAGCACCCCTTACACAAAAGAAAGGGACCAGTAAAAACTGCATTTCAAAATCAGAGTCGAGAAATTGTCGACATTGATGTGGCAAGATGCTTGTATGTAAATGGACTGCCTTTTAGTGTTGTTCGCTCTCCACATTGGAAGAAGATGTTGAAAAGTGTCAATGAAGCTGTAAGAGGGTATAAGGGCCTTGTTTATGAGAGAGTACGAACCACCTTGTTGGATCAAGAAGTCAAGGGGATTGATGATCAATTGAAGCCCATAAGGGATTCATGGATTGCGAAAGGGGTATCAATTGTTTCAGATGGGTGGAGAGATGGTAGAAATCATCCCTTGATCAATGTCTTGGCGGTGTCCCCTAAAGGGGCAATGTTTTTGAAATCCATGGATTGTGAGGGGCAAGTAGAAGATGCGCCATTTATTGCTAATATTCTCATCTCTGTCATTGAACATGTGGGTGCTAGAAACGTTGTCCAAGTCATAACGGACTACGCAAAGAATTGTAGAGCTTCTGGTTTGTTGGTTGAAAAGCGATATCAACATATATTTTGGACACATTGTGCGGTCAATTCACTCAATCTTATGCTAAAAAAGATTGGGAACAAAATTGGGTGGATCAAAGAGGTGTATGCAGAGGTTGAGGACATCCACATGTTCGTCACAAATCACCACAATACTCAGGGAATATTTAGAATGTTCTCACGTTTGGAGCTAGTGAAGCTAAGTGAACTTGAACTCAAGGCAGTAATTTTATTTTTATTTTTTTTTAAATTAGTATCTTACAACTTCTGATTTTCATATTGTGATTGTGTCATGTGTATTTCATTTTAAAGTATGTATCTAATAGTTGTATTTTTTTTGTTCTAATTTATGTTACAAGTTGATGCGACTCATTTTGCAAAAAATTTAATCGTCTTGAGACAACTTGTGCAAGTGAAAGAGGCACTTTGCAATATGGTAATCAGCAACAATTGGACTTTATGGAGGCAAAGCAACAGTGAGAGGGCAACCAAAATAAAGCAAAGGATATTGGATGACTCATGGTGGGAACATGTGGAATATCTCATTAAGTTCACCGAGCTCATTATGAGAGTGCTTAGGTACACTAACATCGACAGGCCTTGCCTTGGAGAGATCCATGATGGTATAGACTCAATGCTTGAGAAGATCAAGCAAATTGTAAATAAAAAAGAGCAAGATCCCCAAGAGACCTTCTTCCAAGGATGATTCATGGTGGGAACGTTTGGAAAATCTCATTAAGTTCACCGAGCTCATTATGAGTGTGCTTAGGCACACTGACATCGATAGGCCTTGCCTTGGAGAGATCCATGATGGTATAGACTCAATGCTTGAGAAGATCAAGCAAATTGTAAATAAAAAAGAGCAAGATCCCCAAGAGACCTTCAAACAATTGCAAGCAATTGTTGTAAAACGATGGAACGAAATGACCACTCCTCTACATTTGCTTGCCTATGCATTGACGCCCAAATACTATAGCACCCAATTTACTGATCAACTAGGAAGGTTGCCACCCTATAGAGATGTAGAAGTGTCTGATGGGTACAAGGCAGCATTTATAAGACTCTTTCCTGATGATGATATGTGAGATGTGATTACGGATGAGTTCATAGAGTTTGTGAATGCAAGAGGTTTAAGTAATGATGCTCTTCGTCATCAGTTTAGGAAGGATGCTCATAGTTGGTGGCACTTCCATGGCCAAAGATTCCAAATGTTGCAGGCCCTTACAATCAAAATTATATCACAAGTAAGTTTTATAATTAATTTACTTTATCTTCATGACTAGCAAGTAATTTTTATTTTATAAGATTAATAATTTCATTTTAATTGTTTACTTTGTCTTGTCTTCATAGGTTGCTAGTTCATCTGCAACGGAAAGAAATTGAAGCACAATAGGTTGCAGTCAAAAAGAGCATTACAATTTGCGTCTCATCTCACACAAGAGTAAAGAATACAATGAAGGGGACACGAAGAGGTGGGATATAAATGCAGAGCTTGCGGACTTGGATGCTTCCACTTCTCGGCTTGCACTTAATGAATGTGAAGATTTTGACGCCAATACTATTATCGGTGCAGCTGATCCCATTGGCCTTAGCTCTATTTGTGACTCAACTAATGCCAATGAAGAAGAAGAAGATGATGAAGAAGAATACAATATCAATAAACTTTTAATCCATTAGTTGAACTTCAAACAATGATACTTGAACTGATGTTATGATTTAATTTTAATGTTTTGAATTTGAGTCTTTGATGTTGAACTTAAACTTGAAGTATATGATGGTATGATCATGATTCATGATGTTATGATTATAAGTGTTTTTGTTGTTTAAATGTTTTTATGATATTATGTGACATTCTAATCTTAACTCATGCTTCTAGGCTGCATAAATATATATGTGTGTGTGTGTGTGTTTTTGTACTAACGAACACGAACCTAAACCCCTTTTCAAAATTTTGCCATACCGGCGAACTGGTCCTTCGTAATCGAACTTGAACCCAAACCCAAACTGGTATCCTAGTTAAAATGTGCACGTATGTCTATAATAAGTACTTGTAGTTAGTTGTAACTACCATCTATTTTTAGTATATCGCTACTTTCTCTATGTTTAGCTAGTAATCAACAATATAATGCAACGCTCTCGACCTAAGAGGGCACACTATTTCCTCTCAATCTCATCCTTCAGTTTTACGTTTTCCTACACTTATAACATATCAAGAGCCTATAGTAAAACCTAATGATATATTATGGAACGTTGTAATTCATTATTTCCATTCTTTACTCCAAAATATTTAGGCTTGAAGTAAACATGAAAGAAAAATCTTGAAAAGAACATGGACAATTACTTGGGGTCCTTAATGGAGTTGCACCCAACTTCTATCTCCAAGTGCCACCATAGGAAGACACCAGACAAAGTGTGCTTAGGTCAATACATTTCCATAAGTTCAACCACAGCCTTCACATTTCCCCATGGAACATAAGATTATAGTGTGAAGCTCATCAACCCCAGTAGCTTGTGGCATACTATTTGAAAAATATTTAGTACTTGTTGTAAAGTTGCATTACCACCCAAAGGATAAAGCATTAGATTTCTGTCTCTTGTTTTAATTTTAAATTAATGAGGTATTGGCCTGTCAAGTCAAATATGTCTCTGCTACCAGTCTACCTGATTTTTGCAGTCTAGAACTGGTCTTATTTGAAACATCATTTTGTTTATTTTATCTGTTATTTTAAATAAATTTTATTAATTCTATCAAAAAAATATTATTGTTAACATCAAATCTGATAAGTGCATCCTCATAGGTCTGGGTGACTGAATTTTACAATTTCCAATTTCTAAGTTGCAAAAATAAAAAAGAATTACATAAGCAATGGCAACTACAACTGTTTTACTATGCAGAAGAGTCCAATATAAAAAAAAAATCTACTAGCTAGAAAAGAAAAGAAAAACAGGTGTGATTTAAATAAAGGCATAGCTGCAAAATTACCTTGACATCACGATTTCCATCATTTCTTGATCTGACGCTCCTTCAGGTAGTTTTTCTCCAGTTGCTTGTTCAGTAAATGCCACTAACATTCTGAAATCAAGGATTTGATTAAGGAAAAATAACAACCCGTCACAATTATTCATTGTTATTTTCATAACTTTAGTACACTGCATGTACATATTTATGTCAGCATGGAATATACCAAATGGAAAGAATGGGCACTGACCTGTGGAAGGAGTTTGCAGTCAATTGTACTTCTTCATGCTCCATAACCCCCCTATGACGCTTTCTGAATGTCTCAAACAACTCATCCCTGATGGACAGCAGCTGACAATTGAGAAGTTCAGTGTAAACATAGCCATGATGTTAAGCAATTTCTCAATTTCTTAACATGTTATCAGACTCTACCTAATTCAGTTCTAGGTGTGAATATCTGAAAGCAAGCAAACTCTGGAAACCAACCAGAAGTGGCGACAAAGCTTCATAAGACAAAAAATGATTAAAGATCCCACAAACCATTTGCAAAAATGCCACATACAACATGAAAATTTAGATTACAAACACAAGTATATTTGAAGTGTCTGTAAGAAAGTCTAACAAACTACTCCGTGCATTTTAGAACAGGCAATAAACAATATACACATCTAATAAGTTAGGATTTAAACAAGCTGGTTGCAATAAAATTTCTAGAAAGGAAGAGCGTCTATAGATATTTTCATATTCAATATCATATTTGAATGTAAGATACCGTATGTGACAAGCAGGACAGATCTTCCATCCAACTAGTCCTCAAGAATGCTATCAAAAATTTATTCCATGTACTTTGACATCACAGGAGAAACAGATGCTATTCAGTAATAGATGTAAAAACTGCACCACTTAATATGTTTGCAAAAAACAGCCTTTTGAAATTGCAATAAAATGCCAAGAGGCACTAGTTGACAAGTTATTTAAAGCTACTAAATATACATCATTTATATCTAAATTATCAAATCGGAATTGGGAGCTAGTACAGATACATGGGTATGACATGACAGTAAGGAGATTTTCTTGTTTTG
Organism: Thuja plicata; assembly: GCA_018584345.1. Taxonomy (NCBI): domain Eukaryota; kingdom Viridiplantae; phylum Streptophyta; class Pinopsida; order Cupressales; family Cupressaceae; genus Thuja; species Thuja plicata. The sequence goes on from MU223792.1 coordinate 1,114,158, forward strand.
GTTGGGAGGATGGATGGAGGGGGAGGGGGGAATAGGGCTTGGGTGGATGGGTATGCATAGGTCCTTACAAAAAAATATAAAAACTATAAATATGTACATGAAATACAATATACTTAATATCAGATCAGTAAACTTGTATGTTATGATAGATAATCTTTCTTCAATATTAAAATACTATAATTAGCAATCAGCATCATATGGGTCATGATTCAAACCAACCTATACTCCCCTAGAATGCATCTCCTCCCAAAAATGCCTTTGTCACCTACAATGCACTTTTGGGGACATAGAGACAGATAAACAATTTTGAGGACATAGAGACAGATAGAAAAATTCCCCTCCCCGTCCCCATTTTTTGCAAAAATAAAGAAATATCTCCTAAAACAACTAAAGACAAAAAAACTCATTTTAACATTTTCTAACTTGTGAAAAAAGAGCAACAGTGAATAGAGAACAGCATTGGGAAGAAGGCAATAGGGCATCACATCCACTGAATTTGAGGTAAGTTGACCATCTATTATTTGTTTGTGAAATATTCCAAGTACGCAACAACAAGAAAAAAACATGTTAAGACAGAATATGCTTGAAAGGAAATTTTGCCACAATAGTTTTATATTCAAATTGGAAATTTGATTACAACTGAGAATCTCTGCACCTTGGTCTGCAAATGATAATCCGCGTTGGAAAGCACAGAAGAAATGATCGATAGTTGGATTGAAGGGAGCTCAAAAGGCTTCAGAACTTCTGATTGGATCTAGAATATTATCTTGAAACTCTAAAAAAATTATATAATTGTATTAACAATACACCGAATATACAGAGTGTACAAAAGCTTTTAAAAAAAAAGCCAAGTTGTCTAAATATAGGCGACTTAAAATAAAACAAACTAAAATAAAGCCTAAATGACCATTAATAAAAAGAAACTAGAAGCTGGCTAAAAATAGCAAAGCAACCTAAGGTACTAAAAATATTCTAATACCCTCCCTTAATGGTCATTCTATCAACTCCACCAAGTTGCCCCCTAAACTTGACAAACTTTTCCAGACTGAGAGACTTGGTGAGTATATCTGCAGTCTAGTCCTCAGTGAGGACATAGTGCAAAATCACTGATCCATCTTCAACAAGCTTGCGGATGAAATGACAATCAAACTCAAGATGCTTTGTCCACTCATGGTAGATGGATTTTTCGCTAACTTCAGAACTCCTTGATTATCACAAAAAAAGGGAGTAGGTCCAGCTTGAGGCATGTGCATGTCTACAAGCATCCTTCGAAGCCAAACTGCCTCACAAGTTACCTTAACAATGCCTCGATATTCAACTTCGGTGGAGGAGACAGCTACTGCCTACTGCTTCTTGTTGGTCCATGTGACTTTATGTCATCAACATAACCAGCCCAATTTGAGTCTGTAAAACCAACGAGCTAAGGATCTGGACTTTTGTTGTACAAAATGCCAAAATCAGGCGTGCCCTTAAAAAATCTCAGCACACGCTTCGCTACAACCCAATGTTCAGCTTTTGGGGCTGTCATGAAGCGAGAGATACAGTTCACAGCATAGCTGATGTCAGGCCTAGTGACAGTGAGAAAGATGAGGCTGCCCACTAGTTGCCTGAACGCTGATTCATCCACCACCAATAATCTAATTTGGCTGAAAGTTTTAGCCCTTTCTCCATAGGTGTAGATGCAGGTTTGCAATCATTAATCAGAAACTTATCCAATTGACTTTTGGCATACTTTGACTAAGAAATGAAGATGTAACTCTCTGTCTGCCAAACCTCTTGGTGCAGAAACACCTAGCACAAGAACATAACCGGAGGTTATAAGAGGTCAAATGGTTCTATTATGAACAAATTCATTAATGTTTGAATTCATAACGTCATTTCAATGTATTCTGAGTCATGACAAATCAACAGGTAAGGCTAATTGCAGCCATTTGTACAAAGTTGTCAAAATTGTCCCATTAAGGTCCTAATAGGTCAACGTGAGTCAAAAGACCCAACGAAGGGCAAAAATAAAGTAATATGTAATATTTTGTCCATTTTGAAGTGTCAAGGGTGTATACACAAAGTGTAAGGTCATTTGGTTGAAAAGTGTCAAAAGAATGCAAAACTTGTAAAAGTTGCAAATGTTGCACAATTAGTTGTCAAAGTGGTAATTGATTGGACAAGAGGTAGTTAGGAACAGTTTGGGATTGAAAAGGCTATAAAAGGCTTTAATGGTTGAGTTTGAATGGTGTGGTGGATAGCTGGAGGACAAAGCATAAAGTTACAGCCTCTAACTGTCACACCTAGTCTGCAGGCAGGGTGACAGTCCAAGAAGTTCATGTAGGAAGTTCATGTAGGATGGAGGAAGATCACCCATAAGTTGATTGTAACAGGATCATGGAAAGGAGGAATCATGGTAAAGACTAAAGACCATTTGTAATGTTTTGTAAACCTATGCAATCAATAAATGAATTGTTTTATGCAATCTTATAACTGTTCCTTGTCAACAGACATGGTTTTGTCTGTTTCAGAACATTTCTTCATAGGAAAATGGATTAAATAACCATCAAAACCTATTCGGAAGTCATTTATGATGAACTAAATTTCTTATGAATCAAGTCTGGGCTTTTGTCGTGAGTTGTAATGAAAGATCAAATAGGTTTTCATGTAACTGCCCTCAAACCCTCTGTAACAGGGTTGTCAGCAAGGGTTTGCTCATATCTCTGATTTTTGCTCATATCTCTGATTTTAACCAATGGAAAAATATAACTCTTGTATATTATTAAAGTAGATTCAGAGGGCTTTAAAATGCATTTGGTCTTGCAATGAATGGTTGTGTGAAGTGTGAGTAAATTGATGCCCTAGCGAGCAGTCAGAGTAAAATCCTGAGTTTTTCATTTGACAGTCCATGTTTTGAACAATATTGATACACTTGAAGTCTAGCAATGTTGCATGGAGGAAAGGGTGGTTGAATAGACTCTAATGATCTCTTCAAGTTGTTAGATAAAGTGTTTGAATGTTTATAACCTTTGGTATTCTTGCAAATACTGTAAATCTGTCCGCAAAAAACACTGACGGTCATGATGAATGATTCCTTCATTGAAAGCACTGTATTCTTTATAAATGCATCCATGGAGTTGGGCATTAGATTTTCATTTTATGATCCTTATCATCCATAAGAGGACAAGAAGTTTGTGTCTATGAAGCACTGTGTAAGGTTTTGGTATTATCCTTAGATTTGGTAAGGGCAGAGATTTTAGGACAGTTGATGGCAGAAAATAGGCAGTAAACTATTTGTGTTTTGTAAGGTTACCAAACATTCAATGGAAGTCTATCTGCATAATGAGATATGTGTGGTTAATGCTCATGGATGATGGATTGAAGATCCTTGATGGTTTGACATAGGCAATGCTCTAAAAAAGCAGTAAACAAGGATTCTGATCTGTTGAATACTTATGTCTAGTGACTAACAGTTGTGTGCAGAGATCAAGAAGTAAAGGGATAATGTTGCATGGCAAGGAATGGAGGATTAGTGAATGGTTGGCAGTATGGCCAAGCCGGTTTGAAACCTAAACCTTGTAATAGTGATCAAGTTGTGAGAATGACCTTGAAGCATGAGAACTAGTACTTCTTGCGAATAAGAAGTTTTGGGCAATGATGAGATTTGGATCCTAGCATGATTAGCAAACCTTAACAATGACCTTGTGTTGACAGTTATTTGAGTTGATAAAAATAATGTTGTTGATGGGATTATGGATGTTAAAAGTTTCTCTTGAAAGGATTGCGGAACCTATCATATATGTTATTGGTTCAGTGATTTCATGCTTTAGAGATGTTATTTTGCCTCCAGTGAGTCGTTCTTATGGTGAAATGAATGGATGGATTAACAGGATCCTAGGAAGATGTTGTGTTCTCCATGACGCTCTACATCAAATTGGTATCAGAGCCCAACAAAAGATCTGGGCTGAGCAGATTGTTTGGTGTTTTGGTTTTTGCTAATGAGTTGTGGTTGCAGGTGCTTGTCCATCTAGCTGCAAGTAGGCAGACAGTAAGGTTTGTCAAGGGCCACGGGGATGGTCCAGGGCCATTGGAGATAGTCCTTTGATTGCCAAAAGTCCTAGGGAGAGGCAAGGAAAGGACTCCTGGGTGAGGCACAGTTTTTGGTGAGGTGATGCAGCACGGAGAGGTGGACTTATGGTTGTTGAAGCACCATGGATGGTAGCCATTGCAAACTCCATTGAAAGGAATAACAAAAGAATTGTTTGAAGGCACAGGTAGCAGATACATCCAAGATGAACAGAAGACAAAAGTGAAGAGGCAAAGAAAGAAACAATGGCAAAGATGAAATGTTTAGTCTAATTTTTCTTGCAGGTCATTGTACTCACGTTTCCAAGGGACTTGGAAACTTTTCAAGGTCGAGAGTATGGTGCAAAAGCATTTACCACAAGAACATACTAGGAGGTAATAAGAGGTCAAATGGTTCTATTATGAACAAATTCATTAATGTTTGAATTCATAAGGTCATTTCAATGTATTTTGTGTCATGACAAATCAATATTTAAGGCTAATTGAAGCCATTTGTACAAGGTTGTCCAAATTGTCCCATTAAGGTCCTGATAGGGCAAAGTGAGTCAAAAGACCCAAGGAAGGGCAAAAACGATGTAATATGTAATGTTTTGTCCATTTTGAAGTGTCAAGGGTGTATACACAAAGTGTAAGGTCATTTGGCTGAAAAGTGTCAAAAGAATGTGAAACTTGTAAAAGTTGTGTTAGGACTGTAAAAATTTTCCATGGTTCTGAGTCCTGCTCATGTTTTTGCAATGTGTAAGTATGGTTCTTAAGCCCTAATTTGTCATTTTATCAAACCCTTGGTTCCTTTTTTGGTCAAATACCCTAGGTCCTTCATGTTCTTTATAAAATGGCATTGCTTTTCAAGTCACTTAAGTTCTTTTCCCATGGGTCTTAAGTTATCATGCGCGGGGCCTGCGCTTTAATTATCTCCTAAGTCCTAGCGTAGTATACATAAATATTTCCTAAGTCCTAAGTCCCCGTTGCATTTTACTCAACACAAGATGTCGAGCAAGTTCCTTTTCATCCAACAACAGGCGTGATCCCGTGATCATAAGATGCAAATTGTTTATCCATTGCGGAATCACGCCTGGGCGACAAGCGTCCACTTTCAAATCATGGGGCCCTCTGCTTCTAAGCCAGCGGCAAGTCAAAGTTAGGACAGATCTAAAATCATCCGACGGTTGGCATGTTTCTGGGATCAAAAGATGCACGGAAGATATCCTTCACGGCATCGCGCCTATGCGACACGTGGAAAGTGGTGGGGCCTGGTCAGAGCTAAAGAGAAGTTTAAGATACGTCAAATCATTTTGATCAGACGACAGGCGTGATGCCTGGATTAGAAGTTGCACGTTGATTAACTTTCAAGGGATCGTGCTTGGGTGACATCTGTCCATCGGAGATCTCGCCCAAGTGGGGACGAAAGTTAATGTGTTGTTAGATCTGATTCAATCCAACAGTTGGCGTGTTTCCTTGAACAGAAGATGAGGACTATTTATTCATCGCAGGTTCACGCCTGGTTGCCACGTAGCACATGGTGAGTCATGCACGAGGCTGCAAGTAAAGTTAAAGTCAAGTCAGATTGGATTTAATTGGACGGATGGCGTGATGCCTTGAACAAGAGATAAACGAAAGATATCCACTGCGGAATCACGCCTTTGCACCACATAGCCATCTGAGATTGAGATCATGGGTCCAAGATTATAAAGAGATAAAGACAGATCAGATCTATTTCAATCCGACGGTAGGGGTGATGCCTTGATCACAAACTTGCACGGTGGATAGTTTTCACGGGATCACGCTAGGGTGACATCAGTCCAGGTCCGTCAGCGAAAGATTAAGAATTTCCAGGTCAGTGATATTGTGCCACGTGGATGTCCGAGGTCTCGTTGATGTGTTTCATTTGCTCAGGCTCGCGGGTGTTTTAAAAGATGATCGACGGCTATGTTTTAAAGATAAATGTAAAGCTCGATCTGGGCCGTTGACGGTGTTTTCTGCGCTAGGGCTGACCGTTATAACAGATATTTGAATTTTAAAATACTTTCTAGAGGGTTTTGAAGCGGTAGCTCTGTGTTTCATGCTGCAGTAAAGTAGATAGATAAATCTGATTTTCTGGGTTGTATTTATGCAGTTATGGGATGTTGTTTGGGTGAAAATCTGATGGCTCGGAATACTTTTATGTTGCATTTATGGTTACGGGTTTTTGATCAAATTTGTAGATCTTTTAAACCCTTAGATGAGTATAAATGTCGGGTCTGTTCCCGACTCTTGGTGGTTGGAAAATTAGATTGCATATGAGGACAGATATGCCCCAGATGAATTAAAACAAACAGTAACATTCTATTATTCCTTCAATAGGAGATTGTTCTGCAACATCCCGAGATGATTGGCGGCTACAAATCAAATTTTGTGCGGAAAGGAATACAGACAAAGGTTTTACTTGGCCTATCAGAACAATTTTGGAGTTAATGTAAAGGCCCTGTAATCCAATAAGATTTATCTTGTAATAACTCAGTTGTTGGTTTTGTTGCATATTTTGTCTTTCATATGAATTATTAGGGTTTTGGTTGTTGGCTCTTGACCTAAATGATCTGAGGCTTGTTGCAATCCATGTTCTATAAAAGGATTTCCAAGATCATTTAGAAAGGGTTGGAAAATTGCGAAGTATAGAAAAGCATTGCGTTGCATACTTGTTTCCTGTCAAGAATATAGCAGATTTGTATCTAGACTGTGTCAATATAGAATAGAAAGTTTTTGTTCTTTTGCATTTGTTGAAGTGGTGTATGTTTTGAATCAGATTGATACAGGAACATGATTCTTCATACTTAATACAAATATTTCAGATTCAAGTCTCTGCTTTGTGCCTATTTCTTGAGTTGTGAATTTTCTGATTCATTGCATAGAGTATATCTATGTGTATGTTGTTATTCCTTAGTTTTGATCAAGGATCAAATTAAATATTGCTCTAGATAAGACATAGGTTCATTTGGTCTGCACAAGGATTTTATAAGAAGTGTTTGGCTTGGGTTAGTTGTATTCATGGCTTTGAATCTTTGACAATAGTTGGTTTCTGTGTTCTGCATCTAAATTACAGATATTGCCCAATGGATAGAGCACTGATCAGGAATTAGTACCTTCTATAGTGATACATGTTTAATTGGGTTTGGTTATATTCTGCAAAGTTTAAATCAAAACCATCTCAGAATCCTTTTGAGTTTTGTGGTTGAGTGTTGTATGTTCTTCATGGTAATGGAGAGTCAATGAATGAGTGGTTATCATTTAGTACTTTCTTACCTTTTTTTGTTGTTTAAATCCATAAAGAGTTGTGAAGTGTTGTATATTGTACTGGATTAGGTGCAGAACCAAAAGTGCAGATCGTAGTCTTGTCCCTGTATTTGGTCCAGTTACCTTAGATTTTTTCATATTTGGAGCTAACCACTCTTCAAAATCCATCTAAAGGTATATTGGTAGCTTATAAAGCATAAAACATTTTAAAACACCAACAAGTTGCAAAAGTGCAACTTTGCAAATGTTGCACAATTAGTTTTCAAAGTGGTAATTGATCAGACAAGAGGTCATTAGGAACAGTTTGAGATTGGAAAGGCTATAAAAGGCTTTAATGGTCGAGTTTGACTGGTCTGGTGGATAGTTGGAGGACAAATCATAAAGTTAGAGCTTCTAACTGTCACACCTAGTCTACAAGCAGGGTGACAGTCAAAGAAGTTCATGTAGGATGGAGGAAGATCACCCATAAGCTGATTGTAACAGGAGCATGGAAAGGAGGAATCACGGTGAAGACCATTTGTAATGTTTTTGTAAACCTATGCAATCAATAAATGAATTGTTTTATGCAATCTTATAACTGTTCCTTGTCAACAGTCACGGTTTTGTCTGTTTCAGAGCATTTCTTCATCAGAAAATGGATTGAATCACCATCAAAACCTATTTGGAAGTCATTTATGATAAACTAACTTTGTTATGAATCAAGTCTGGGCTTTTGTCGTAAGTTGTAGTGAAAGATCAAATAGATTTTCATGTAACTGCCCTCAAACCCTCTGTAACAGGGTTGTCAGCAAGGGTTTGCTCATATCTCTGATTTTAAATGATGGAAAAATATAACTCTTGTATATTATTAAAGTAGATTCAGAGGGCTTTAAAATGCATTTGGTCTTGCAATGAATGGTTGTGTGAAGAGTGAGTAAATTGATGCCCTAGCGGGCAGTCACAGTAAAATCCTGAGTTTTTCATTTGACAGTCCATGTTTTGAACAATATTGATACACTTGAAGTCTAGCAATGTTGCATGGAGGAGAGGTTGGTTGAATAGACTCTAATGATCTCTTCAAGTTGTTAGATAAAGTGTTTGAATGTTTATAACCTTTGGTATTCTTGCAAATACTGTAAATCTGTCCGCAAAAAACACTGACGGTCATGATGAATGATTCCTTCATTGAAAGCACTGTATTCTTTATAAATGCATCCATGGAGTTGGGCATTAGATTTTCATTTTATGATCCTTATCATCCATAAGAGGACAAGAAGTTTGTGTCTATGAAGCACTGTGTAAGGTTTTGGTATTATCCTTAGATTTGGTAAGGGCAGAGATTTTAGGACAGTTGATGGCAGAAAATAGGCAGTAAACTATTTGTGTTTTGTAAGGTTACCAAACATTCAATGGAAGTCTATCTGCATAATGAGATATGTGTGGTTAATGCTCATGGATGATGGATTGAAGATCCTTGATGGTTTGACATAGGCAATGCTCTAAAAAAGCAGTAAACAAGGATTCTGATCTGTTGAATACTTATGTCTAGTGACTAACAGTTGTGTGCAGAGATCAAGAAGTAAAGGGATAATGTTGCATGGCAAGGAATGGAGGATTAGTGAATGGTTGGCAGTATGGCCAAGCCGGTTTGAAACCTAAACCTTGTAATAGTGATCAAGTTGTGAGAATGACCTTGAAGCATGAGAACTAGTACTGCTTGCGAATAAGAAGTTTTGGGCAATGATGAGATTTGGATCCTAGCATGATTAGCAAACCTTAACAATGACCTTGTGTTGACAGTTATTTGAGTTGATAAAAATAATGTTGTTGATTGATTATGGATGTTAAAAGTTTATCTTGAAAGGATTGAGGAACCTATCATATGTGTTATTGGTTCAGTGATTTCATGCTTTAGAGATGTTGTTTTGCCTCTAGTGAGTTGTTGTTATGGTGAAATGAATGGATGGATTAACACGATCCTAGGAAATTGTGTTCTCCATGATGCTTTGCATCACCTCTACACCAAGACAATAATGGAGAAGTCCCAAATTTGTCATATCAAATGTTTGACACACATTTTGTTTGAGTTGCTCAAGCAAATGTGTTGCACTACCAGTAATGATGAGATCATCAAACATCTTGAGGATGTGTTTCTATACCCAAATCAATCTTGTCAAGGCATCGAGATTTGAATATTGTCATCATGCGTTGCTTCCAGGTGTTGTAATTGCGGCCATTGAATTGTTGATTTCCCTCCAACATAATGTTGCTCAAAGATGTCATCACGAACACCGAGGTTGCTGGTCAACCCTATGAAGGCACAGAAATCAAAGTAGACACTGGTAATCAACTGGCACAATTTTCAAGGCAGAACACGTTGAAAGGCTGAAAAAGAAATGAACAGTGAACATTTTTCAAAGCCCTTGATTTTTAGACCACAAAATATTCGCCCAAAAAAAGAATCTCGATTCTGATACCATGAAACTCTAAAAAATTTATATTATTGTATTAACTATACGCCGAATATATAGAGTTTACAAAAGCATTTAACAAAAAAGCAAAGTCGTCTAAATATAGACTAAAAATAAAACTGAATAAAATAAATCTTAAATGACCATTAATAAAAAGAATCTAGAAGCTGGCTAAAAATAGCAAAGAAACCTTAGGTACTAGAAATATTCTAATACATCTCTCCTCTCTGTTGCTGACGCAAAAAGTTAACAATGACTTAGTGGTTGCCACTGGTGTAGAAGCTTGGACTTTGTGCGATCAAAGATGATAATGTTATTGCAGGATATCCTTGTCCGTTAATGAGGTGTCAGCAACACATGAAACAGTAAGTAGGGGGCGATTAGAGTATCCTCTGACTGCACTTGAGCTCGGTATCAACAATATGTTTGGCGATGAGTATTTCACTATAGCATTCTTGAGCTTGATTTGAATCTGTTTTGCGATATGTATTTGCAGCTACAGCAATCATGCAATCTTCTGCCTAGGAGTAAATCAGACGACACTTTCTATTCTTGGTTCAATTATGGTCTCCTGATGACCAGTAATGATGAATATTCGATGTTGCGATCCTTGAGAAACATTGTTGTCCTCTGTCTTATTTGCCCATGCTCCGAACTCCTATCCTATATGATCAGAATTATCCGAGCTCCTAGGTGTGATCTGATATCAAATGCATGAAGGCTTCAACCTCTTCATTATGTGGTGATACTGAAAAAAGATGAATCTTTCACTTTGGCACAATTTTGTCTCCTCAAGGAGACTTCACCAAATTGTCAATATAAGTAAACTAGGGAGGGTATCAACCTCCAAAATTGCGAACACAACTCAGAGATCCATATATGGAATCATGATAGAAAGATGAGATGATTGATGATGATTGTTTCCTCCAAGCGTCAATTATATATAGGAGTACGTTCCCTCCAAAACCAAAGCAAGTAGGCCCAACATTTGAATTTTCGTGACTCGTTGAATAAAACCTCTCGAAGTATTGGGCCCTATACATTCGTCGATGACAATTTCCTAGCATTACATAATAACCCACAAGAATAGGGACGGGCCATTAAGAGGAACCTCATAAGGGTTGTGCTAAGTAAAGGGGCACATGACAGTTTGTTCAATTTCATTTTCATTTTTTTTTTTTTTAAATATTTCATAACATAGAGGGAGAGTGTTTTTTCCTTCTATTTGTACTTGCAGCAGTGTTTGAAATGTTTAACAAATATAAATGATGGCCAGCAATGCTAGTAGTGAGAGTGACGAGATTATAGTTCAAACACAACAAAGAACTAAAGGTCAAAGAAATATGGCTGTCACTGAGCATTCTTCTGGGAGTGGGAATGTTGCCAGGTCAGCAAGTTCAACTAACTCATTTGAATGCCCTTCTAAACCCCTCAAAAAGTATGCAAAAGTCCTATTTAACCACCAAAAACCTCTTACAATTTCCAAACCGAATAGACAAAGACAACAAAAAAATTCAGAGGGGAGCATATTATGGTTGTCATTTGTACAGTAAAGAATATAGGGGCAATCATAGTTTAAAGAATCGTTGGACTCGCGAGTCCAATGGCGAGCCGAGTCGACTCACCATGGACTCGCGAGTCGAGTCTAGGCAAGTCACTCCCTCTGGACTCGTGAGTCTGAGGCATGGACTTGCGCGAGTCCAACATCGGGACTCGTGAGTCCTTGCGATGCACTCTTGCTGCTGCTTGGACATATCCAGCAACTTATAATTTGATTTTTTTTTCACTTTTTGAGTCATTTGTTCTTTGTGCTTGCTCAAAACAAGGTTTTAGGGAGACTAATGAAATGGAGGATGACGAAGGCGAGGACTTTGATGATGAAGAAGAAGAATTAACTCCTCATTTAAATACCTCAACACCTACTAGTTCAAGGCCTGAAAATTTGAGTTATTTTAGGAGAGTAAAAAGGAAGATGTAGTCTTTTGTTTGTAGTTTTTCACATTTGGACATATCACTATATGTCATTTTGTAAGCATTTATAAACTTATGTTGCTGATATACATTTTAAAGTTTGAAACTATAAATGAAATTTCAAATATTGAGTGTTTGGGATTCATATGACATGTGTAATGTTTCAATTATGGCTCTTATGTTCTCTAAATGCATTAATTTGTTTTTGTTTTTGTAAAACTACAATTTTTTTCTTTTGCCGAGTCCTTTTCCGAGTCTTTTCCGAATCTGAGTCGAGTCCAATTTTTTGGTCTACCAAGGCAAATCCGAGGCAAGTCCGAGTTTTTCAACTATGGGGGCAGTTATACTAGAGTTTGTTTTCATCTTGATGCAAACAAGAACAAGAGTTAAAAGGTTGCAAGGCTAAAACTCTAGCTGAAAAGGCTAACATAACTAGATAGCATATGGAGGCATAGGCAAGAAAGAAGGGAATTCCATTAGTGAGTGTGCAACCTAATGTGTCGTTGCCTATGGGACCTAAAGATATTGAAATGCACAGGGGAAGGTGTTCTGATCTACAATGGGAAAGAAAAGAACTAGTGTCCCAGGTTGTTTAATATCCAATCATGAGAGGTGGCCAAGTCTTCTATTGCCAAGTATTTTTACGCTCATGCCATATCATTTCATCTGGCAAGTTCTCCCTTCATTTGTCCCATCATTCTAAGGTGAGTTTGCTAATAAAATAAATGAGGCAAATTTTGATTAGGTGTTGCTGTTCCAGCATCATGGATGGGTGGACAAACATCACATTGGCCACTCATCAATATCATTGTCACACGTTCAAATGGTTTGTATTTAAATTAAGCTAATACAAGGAAGAGGAAGGATGCAAACATCCAATTTTAGATTTTGAAGGATGCCATAGAAGTTGGAGCCTCTAATGTTGTACAAGTGGTGACTGATTTAGCTCATGTGTGTAAGTTAGTTGGCTTCATAGTGCAGGGTGCTTACAAGCACATATTTTGGATCACATGTGTTCATGCGCAAAACAATGCATTAAAGTACATAGAGAAGAGAGATTGGGTGAAGGAAACAGCATTAGAGTCTAAAGATATACATATATTCATTTGCAACCATCATAGTTCACATGCTTTGTTCAAGACATTGTTGAAGAAAGAATTCCTCAAAGCCGTGGATACTAGATGTGTCAACTACTTCATTCTGTTACTGTTGGCAAGGAAGATGAAGAATCTGACACATTTTGAAAAAACCTACAGCACCTTGCCACATCAAGCCCACAGAGCACAAAATTTGGAAGATAGCATCTAGAATAGGGATACTATGTATGGGTCACGTCCCATCCCTTAGATATATCGTAAAATGTAGATGTCAAAAGAGAGATAGAATATCAGAGAAGAATGTAATAGGAAACAGAGATGAATGTATATGTATTATGAAGAGACGTGATTTGAATGTCTAGAACGATATAAGGAGATACTAGGATGTACACAATGCATTGAATTAATATAAATAATATAAATACTTTTGGGTTCCAAATATGATGTGTCATGTTATGTTCTTGATATTCTATTTATTAGCTGGTCTCCTATCCAAACCTAATTCCCCATTCCTTGAGTAGGACTAAGTCTGGGAGATAAACTACTACATTAAGAAAGTCGTTGGAGATCAAAACTTTGGTCTGTCCCCCATATTTCTTGTTAACATTGATTTCATTGTCAAGACCTTGGTAAGGTCTCACTAAAGACAACAGGGATATTTTCAAAATTCAATATCTTAAATAGGGAAAAGGAGAAGAGAAGAAATGAAAAGGGAATGAAAATCTACAACAGTGTCCTCTTGATGTCTACTTTGTGACGGGGTTAGGTGCCAAGGGGATGGAGAATGGAAAGGGGGAATTCTGAAACAATCCTTGAAGAGATGTGAACAATAGAAGAGTTACCATATAGCTACCATGGAGAAGAATAGAATAATATAATCCCAAACTAAAAATTGTTAGGAATGAAGATCTTTAATAGAGAAAATTCAATATTCTTTATTGTGCTGTTCACAAAGTATATCTTGAGTAAATTTATATATGTATTCATATTTACTGAATTATAATAGCAGATATATATATATATCGTATGTTATTGAGGAGAAGACATGCACACTGTAATTGATATCTTTCCTCAGCACATACAATTATGCTTATATACATAATATAGGAATCATGTCTATGTAGAGACATGACCGTACGTGGCTTAAGCCACGTAGTGTCATGTCTTACATATCCATGCCCTTTCGTAACTGCTGTTACATATATGCTAAACGGTTTATACAGCCCACAACAATATGGTGTTACATATAACTATCATACGATAGTTATCGTAAAACACACACGTGTGTGTGTGTGTGCGCGTGTTACGATAACTATCGTACGATAGTTATCGTAGCACTTCCTTTACTCATGAATCGATATCGACTAAGTCAATATAGTTATGTATAACTATTAAGAATAGTTATCGTAACATATATGATATTAACCATATCAAAACCCGATTCAATACAGGTTTAATATGTTAATGTTTTCAGATTCTAGCAAGGAATATATTCAATCTATAGAGATCTAACAAAACTAAGCACGGGATAATGAAAAGTAAACTTCAAATAAGGATAGATAATACCCGGACGTGAAGTTCAGAACTGATCTTCTAAATCAGAATTATTGATTTCGGATTTGTCTTTAAACCCTTGATGTGTGTGTAAGCCGACTTTGCTTGATCCAAGGTATTAATGACCAAGATCACAGATTTGATCTCCAGCTATTCGAATTCTGAAATTCACCTTGAATGCATTCATGAATTCGCCTTTGAATTATGCCTTGAATTCACCTTTCAAGTCTGATTTGAAATGTAAGTGCAAACCCCAATGTTTGCTGCTGAAAATTTCACT
>MU223792.1:1153188-1178356 GCA_018584345.1 Thuja plicata
ATATTTGCTGGTTACTAGAGTATATTCGCTGGTTATTATTGTTGGATCGAATGTTTATTTGCATGTATCTATTTCTATAAATCTGCATATGATTTATTTGAGAAAATCCGAGAGATGGCCAGTTAGGCTCATTACAGTGGTATCAAAGCAGGTTTTCCTACCAGCCTGTTGAGTTTATTCAGAAACAACTTTCTAGAAAGGTCTATCAGAGTTGTATTGTCAGAAAAAATTCCAGACTATGAGGATTGATGGGAAACAAAATTTACAGACTAAGGTATTTAATGTTTGTATTTGATTTTGAAATAAAAGAAATGAAGAGTTATAGATGATTATAGTCGGAGGAACCAAAAAAATATCTGAGAAAATGTTTTAGCACAGTGATACACTGTCATGAATGGGAAAACAATGCCATGAACCAAGAAATTTTTTCGGAGACATTGTGACAGCACTTTGTAAAACTATTTCTTCTTCAGCAGCGCCAAGGAACCGTGGTTTTCACCAGAGATGGAGATTTTCCATGAAGAGTGTGATTGAAATTTGTCGTGTGAGCAATATGAAGCCAACTGGTGCACAAGGTGTCTAAATAGGATTGCCGCAAAGGACAGAGCAGCAGGGAGTTTAACTGTTCGTGGAAGGAGAAACAGCCATGGGTTTATTTGGAGTTTCCACAGTAATCAACACAGAATTTCTGGGTATGATTGCAGAGTTAATTGTTGTTGCCGTGAATCCTTCTTCCCTGAATCATCAAGTAATATACACGTCCCTGGGTATTTAGGAACCATCAACTGGAGTTTGGGCATTACTGCAACTTCCTTTAGTTTCCACGACAGCTCTATGGCCTCATTTTGGAAGAGCCGAGACACTTCTAAATCTCCATACCAAGAAATGGACTGAATACCTTTCTTGTTGTCCATTGATTGTCGTTTCAGTTCAAAATGCAATGGTTGGAATGTGTAACGCTTAAAGACTCGCGGAAAAGTGTCGTGAATGAATATTTTATCGGGCCTCCTTTATAAGTGTAACTCTAGTGGCTGAGAGAAAAAATTAATATTACTGATTGTAGACGGCATATGCTTTTGCAATTTCTGAAGTCAGGTTTATTATGTGTCGTGGGAGAAATAACTTAAGTTATCCACTATCAACAACTGTCGTTTCTAATGTGAAGTATTCGTTTGGACCAACACTTGCAAACATTGCCATGAGCCGTGAATATTGATAATTTCTCCACCGCTAAAATCTGTAGCCACGTATGTAGAAGTACGCTCATTTCCCCCTGCAGCAATAAAAAAAAACGCCTCTGTCATACTCGGCACCAGAACAGACCAATAATATCTCAGGCATTACCTTGTAATGACATTATTGGATGCTGTAAGAAACGTCCATGGTTGCGGCTGAGAAAGAAGGAACAAACATTGCCTTAAGTATTTTTCTTTTCACTGGAATGTTCAGAATAGTTACAGGAACGTAACATCCAACGAGGTGGCAAATATCAAGACAGCTACATTCTAGAGCCGTCCATGTATTTGGTTCTGTTTGAAGGCAGAATATAGAGGAATGAACACTTGGATTCATAGTCCGCTCCAACTATAAAGTTGAATGAAGATACCAGAATATTGGCGAGTGGAGAAGACTGTGTCAGAGTATTTACGTGTCCATTCCAAGAATCAAACGGGTACAATCATCCTAGCACAGACCGTAAGAAACTTTGTCGTGTTCCATTGTCGACACAACAGTGAGCTGGAATAATCAGTTTGGACAACGCAAATCTAGTATGGTGAAGAAAACCGGGAAGTTGTTGAGGGAAGAAAGAAGTGCACTTCTGGTATCGTCGGTTCTAACCCAGGAGTAATGAACAATGAAAGATCTTGTCTCAGCATGAATATTTCGAAATTGGAGTTTGTCGGGTACACAGGACTTCCGAATGATTGTCAAAAGACTTGTAACACAAGACTCAATTCCATTTCATCTTATTTTGTTCCGGTGTGAATACGCAATAGGGAGGACTCGGAAGCGACTCATGACTCCAGAGTTCGAGTTGGAGTTTGGAAAAATTGAACAATTAAATATATGAAATATACCCATTCCTAAAGTTTGTCTTGAAGAATGTCGTGAAGTTGCCGTGTCAAATCTTAAGTGCGAGGTCATTCAATAATTGAAGACTATGCTTGGGCATTTGAATATCTAAGACTTCCTTTATCGGGACTTACCGTGTGCGTGAGTTTTTATTTAATGGTGAACTCCTTTTGTGTGGCATGGAAATTGGAATACAAACACTTGAACAATCTCAGTACTGTAGTTATAAATGATACTGTAGATTCTTGATTATTTAAACTAAAACTGTTGTTTTCATCGTGAGGGATAATTCTTTTGGGGAATAAAGAAAGGTTACAGCAATTGTTGTGAACTCTTTGTGACGTTACTTGGTGAAGTCACTATTTGTTGCACAAAACTTGATACATCTTATGGAGACAAAGCTAAATGGAAAGCTCTAGTTTGACTCTTAGGCATTATGCTCAAACAAATTGCCAGTCAAAATTACACTGGTTACATCTGTTTCAGCTTACAGGTCCCGGTCCGTATCTAAAGGTAGAAATCCTACTCTGTGTAAGTTGCAGATGAAATCTACAAGCAGAGTGAAGGTATGATATGAAGTTGTCCGGTTCTATTATATGTCTCATGCACATATTGGAGGAGAAAGGACTAAAGTTCACAAGTCAGAATTTTTCTTATTCTGAATCAGAAAGTTGCAGTTAGTTTTTATAATATTCAGCTGAGATCCGTACAGTGATATACTTCAGTATTAGCAGTATTCAGAATTGTTGAAGTCACATTGAAAGCCATAACAGGTTGAGATCTTACATTGGTTCTCAGTTTGGACAGCAGGATAGGTCATAATGGCAGCGTTGTATAGCAATACACAAGCATGGAAAGACCTTGAACAAACACAACAAAAACTCAATTGTGAATTGCAGCGATTAAGTGACACACTTTCCAGGAAATTTGGACCCCTTAAGGTTTCCTCTCCATCTACAGGTGCAAGTAAGAGGCATCATGCCATAGCAACAAATGATGCAATTACGAGCATCCACCAGAAGTATTGCATTCTTCCTAAGAAGATGCGTGACCACCTTTCCTTTGCACAATTCATGGGTGGACCAGAAAAGGATGATGATGATTTGGAATGTACAAATTCAAATCAGCAACTTGAGGACAATATGGAAGAAAGGAAGGAAGATTTGTTTCAGCCTATAAAGGGGCATGCAAGGAAAGACAAAATTCAGTCATATGGGAAGCTTAGTGGGGATGAAGCCATTGGTATTCATAGGGACCACAAGGTTGAAAAAGACACAATCATGGATCAGCTACCTGGAAATTCGAAGGAGTCCCCATGCACTATGGCATCATGCCCTAATTTGGTTGATGACTACAGGGCGGATAAAACATCTCTTGAATCAGCTACTTATGTAGCAGCAGCTGAGGAAAGGCATGAGGATATTCACTCTTATGAAGGTAATACCTTGAGCCAGCATAATGTTGATTGGATGAAGCATAGTGAAAATACAGAACTCAAACTGATTGATAACTTACTCTTTGAGATGAGTGCTGATTAGATATTTGAGAATCCACTATTTGAGTTGGATGATGGAACATCTCTTGAAATTGACCAGGAGTCCCAACTATTGATCTCGGAGGAGAGTACTCTTCAGTTTGGTGTTGAATGCAGCCAGGAGGCGGCTGCCTTGTCACATTTGACAGATGGACATGACGTTGATTACAAATTAGCCTTGGATAGAGACCTTGCTATCAGTATGGCCAAGGAGTACATAAGGAGAGAAGACAGTGTTGATCAGTATCCCTTGATTTGTTCCCCTCTTCACGTAGCTAGGACTCAACCACATTTCTGTAACGATTCATCCAGTGCCTATGGTAACTCTACCATCACAGATGTTGAGCTTGGTATGTTGATTGTGCTTGCTGGTGTGATTTTTTCACACAATGATGTTCATTGTACGACTCTTGGTATAGAGAGACGGTTATGGAGTTCTAGTGTCGATTCAGGATTCCCAGAGGAGTCGGTCAGTGCATCACATTATGGACACATTGTATGGGATGCATTTTGTTTCCCATTCAACCCACCTACGGAGGACCTTCTATTCCAATTTTTGCATAGGTGTGGGATGGGTGGTTGGTTTGACACGCTTCCCTTCATGAAGGAGGAAGCCATGTCCAGCAGTGTTGCTAGTTTGCTTCTTCAGTACAGTCACCGATTAGGGGTACATGTTAGAGGGGCAATGTTGTGGCAGTTGAGCATTTTGGACATTCCACCCATTATGGGTGTGGAACGACAGGATATTACAAACAGCTGGGAAGATGGATGGCCCTTTTGTTTGTGGGACCCAGGAGGAACATTCCCATGGTTAGTAATAATTCAGGGAGCTGGTTGCCATAATGTGGAGTTCCCACCTTCACTTGACCTTAGTGGTGATTTCAGTTGGAGTGAGGTTCTCGGTTGGATTGAGGATCTTCTCGTAGATGATAGCAGCACACGGCAGGGTGATTTGAGTGATCATGCACATGGGGTGATTTGGGATCCCAGTATTAGTACGACTGATGCATTGCTGATTTTGGGGAGTAATGAGTGGCTTCGCCTTACAGGTCATGTTTTTATCAAGATGGCACAGCAGCAGAGTGGGGCAACTCCCTTGAGGTTGGTATGGGATCCAGGCATTTTGGTCATAACATGCAGGTACCGATTGCTTGAAGGCAAGCAATCTCCGAGAAGGGAGGATTTGTAATGTCCACTTTTTAGGGCACATTATTTATGTGCCTCGTTAGCCGTTTTATCGTGTCCCAATAGGCTAACCAGGGCTTGACTGGGGTCAGTTTGACATTTGGCCTAGGGAATTACAGTTTCAGGCCAATCAGAGTAGTTCCTGCAAGGTTTCCAGATACTTACTATTTATAGTAAGTCATCAAAGTTCAGTCTTCGTGGCATTTCAGTATTGGACTTAGAGTGTATCGCCGAGAGCTTTCCGGCAAGCTATCACACGTCTTATTCCGAGTTCGTTTGACTATCCATTTTAATGCCAGAAGATTTTTTACTTTATTATTATGTCACTTTATTATTAATTGGATGTATTACTTTAAGTGACAAAAAGTGAGAATATGAAAGGACAGAAAGGTGGGGAAGCTGAGGAATCACAGCTACAGCTTTAAAAGAAGTCTTGGAGCCTCATTGTGGGATGCTTAGTTTTGATATTATATTTTTATCTCTTGGAGATATCAGGAAGCTTCAGCTTTCGAATTCAACCTTCAGGACAGAAACCCTTTTGGCTCAAAGGTGGATTGGACGTAGCCCCAGTTCATCTACAGTGCGGATTCACAACAGAGTTCGCCTTTGTATTCACAGGTTCTTTATCATTCAGTTTTGCTGTTATTACTGTATTGCAGATTGGTATGTTTGTAACTCATGGTTATTGTATTGTTGTTGTATAATACAATACCATTTCTCTGAGAAGTTATTGGAATATATTTGCTGGTTACTAGAGTATATTCGTTGGTTATTATTGTTGGGTCGAATGTTTATTTGCATGTATCTATTTCTATAAATCTGCATATGATTTATTTGAGAAAATCCGAGAGATGGCCGGTTAGGGTCATTACAAATGGATCATGAATGGAAATTTTGGGGACATGGAAAAATGTAAAATTTAACATCAAAGGTCTACAACAAATTGTGGATCTTGAAGTGGTTGAAATGAAAGAGCCATTTAACACCTTTGAAGCTTTATTAGGATTAAGATGATTCGTAAATTCAAATGGTATGGTTAATTCAAGGAAAGAAGAGATATCCTTTGTCGATGATAAGAAGATAGTACCGATAACCTTGAATGATATAGAAGAAAGATGTGGAAACTATTCAAGACTGTACTTCACAACTCTCTATTTTGTATCCCAGAATTCCGGCACCACTCAACTCCCGTAGTAGAAGATGTTTGGAATTTAAAAAGTCTTCATGATATAAAGCCACTCTAAAGAAACACTAGAGAAGAATCAGTCTGCATATGACACAAAACATATCAACCACATACAAAGAGGAATATCACATATTAAGCTACCAAGGTTCTCCAAAGTAGCATCTATCATTGAATTGCTCATAGAATATAAAGGTTTCTTTCACGAAAATTCACCAAAATGAAAGACATTATAGAGAAAATATGAGTCGTGAAAATCCAATTGATGGAAGCACAAAACCTCATCGGAAGAAGCCTTACCACCTCAATCCTAATATGAAGAAAAGAGTTAAAACTGAATTAAATAAGATATTAATAGCAAAAAACATTAAACCAGTCGAAGACTCTGAGTTTATTAGTCTAACGGTGATATAGAATAAGAAAACAAGGGAGAACCGAATGTGTGGACTTCCAGAACTAAACAAAGCCTACATCCATGATTTATTTCCTACCCCCTTCACAGAAAAAATTCTGGAATTAGTTGCTGGGATAGAAATGTATTCCTTTACTGATGGCTTTTTTGGATACCATCAGGTTTGGATCAAGGAAGAAAATCTACCTAAGACAACATTCGCCGCAAAATGGGTATCAGTCATGTATATACTACTATGCCATTTAGATTAAAGAACACACCCACAATATTTAGCAGAATTATGGTAAGCACCTTTAAGGAAGCCATTCATGACTTCCTAGAAGTACATTTAAACGATTGGACAATATATGGCCTTGTTAAAAATCACATCCAGTCACTCGGGAACATGTTACGAAAGTGTAGAAGCATGCAGATATCTTTGAAACCTTAAGAAATGTATTCTTGCAATACCCTTTGGAACATTGTTAGAACACATCATATGCAAAGAAGGGCTACTAGTGGATCAGATGAGAATTGCATTAGTTATGACCTTACTAACTCTTAAAATTGTACTAGAAGCAAAACATTCGTAGAATATACTGCATGCCATAGGAATTTCATCAAAGGCTACGCTACCATAGCAACATCTCTAGAAGAATTAATCAAAAAGAAAACCAATAAAATCATTACTTGGACTAACCAATGTCAACAATCTTTTGATAAATTAAAACAAAAAGTAGTCGAGCTCCCTATACTTATGTTTCTCGATTGGTCGGTACCCTTTCATGTCCATGTAGATGCCTCTAGGATAGTCATATGTGCAGTCCTTGATCAATCTAAGGGAGATAAAGATCATCTTGTAGCCTTTGCTAGCTACAAGCTATCTCAAGGGGAAAAGAATTATACTACTGCAGAAAGAGAAGCTTTAGCCATGGTCTATGCCTTACACAAATTTTGTCATTACCTCTTGTCTTCCCCATTCCTATTCTACACTGACCATTACCCCTTGAAATTTATAATAAACAAATCAGTGATACAAGGGGGGATATGTAGGTGATTATTATCATTCCAAGGTTTCAATTTTACAATAACAGTCAAGCCCGAAAAGAATAATCAAGGTTCGATTTACCCATCTAGAATTGGTTCAAAAGAAGAACCTAAGAAAGGTAATGAAAAGAATTATCCAAAACCTACTTATTCCAAATTACTGTAGCACCTAAAGAGTTCCATGATGTGGTGCACTTAATTTCCATTGGCACATATCCACTAGACATGACTACACATGAAAAACAACTATTACTATGGAAATCTCTTTTGTTTACTTGAATTGAAGGAGTTTTATACAAGAACAAGCGAGATGACATTCTTGAGAAGGTTGTGTATAAGCATGAATGTGAACAAATCTTACTGGACGCACATGAAGTCATTGTCAGAGGACAAAATTGCAAAGATACTACAGCCCAGAAAATATTGCTAGCAATACTATGGTGGCCTAGTATATAAAAGGATGCCAAAAATAATATAAAGAATTGTGATATGTCAAAGAATAAGAAGATCTATTGCTTGGGATGAAATGAAACTTCAACCAGTCTTAGCACAAGTGCCATTTGAAAAATGGACTATTTGTAATGTCCCCATTTTCGTGAGCATCAGAGTTTGGAGGATTAGCCTATCAGTTGACCCTCCTAGGTAGGTGTTCACTGATTAGAGGGCCCAGTGGGCGTTAATGAGCTCTTCTGGTCGTAGTGACAATGTTTACCTCTCCAGTTTGTTAGTATATCTTGAGGCTAAGCTATTCAAAGATTCCTGGTTCCATTTTTGAGGCACTTACTATTTATAGTAAGTCAGTTGAGTGTCAGTGGCCAACCTTTCCATTTTGGGAAAGGCATCCAGATTGGTAGTGGTTTCTATGGTGGACCTCTTGGTTCTAACAAAATCGATAAATAATGAGTATTTTTGGAGTTATGACATTTTAATTATTAAATAAATTATTACTTTATTAATAATTAATTAAAAAAAAAGTGCACAACATTAAATGTTATTTTACTTTATTATTAAAAGGGATTATTTAGTGATTATAAAGTCAAATCATAAAGTGCATTTGAGGAATAATGTAAAGTGCCAATTAAAAAGGAGATATAAGTGATTATTAAAATATACTTTATATTATTTTGTTGTGCACCAAATGAAGGGCAAAGTAAATGAAATTAAAGTGAAATTTAATGAGATGAAGTCAAATACAAATTGAATATTATATAAACGCTTTTTGAAAAGGTATTGGATTATTCTTGAATCATTCAACACTTGTCTTTCCTGAAGAAGCTTTGGCTTTGAGGAAGAAACCTAGGGTTTCGTTGTATTTTCAATCTTGGAGAATGTAGCCTCTTCGATTGTGCAAATACTAGTGGCTTTATTCAAAGGCCACGTTTGTGCTTAAAAGTAGAGATTTATATCAGATTTTACAAGGGTTTATTTGCAAATTGGAAGTTATTGAAAACAATTATTATTGAATATCTTTATTGCCGGTGTGAGACATCTTCATTGGCACATGGGAATCATATCGTTGCAGATTTAGAGTATTTATCTCCAGAACAAGCAGGGGTTTTTTAATAACTAATTGAAGACTCTATTTTCAGTGTCGTGAGGATTATTCTCTTTGTTGTATGACTAGTGCAAACTTTATACTTTATTTTGGCATCCATCTTCAGAGGGTTTCAAGGCATGTTTACCTATGAGTTCATGAATTGTAACTCCTTATTGGCCGAAGTGCATGAAAAGGAATAGCAAATGAGGCTTTTATTGGCCAGAGTGCAAGAATTAAAATGCCAGGCAGCCCCTTCCCCTAAATATGTCATTCCAAGCTTTCAAGAAGACCCCTCCATTACAAGAGCCTACTGTTGTAATTACTCCACTCCTTGTACAAGAAACTTCACTCTCTCAGTCTTCTATACCTGTTTCCATTTCACTCTTTAAGGGTGGACCGGTTCTATGGACAGTTGATGGTCCCAATATGTCATTTTGGGAGGAAAAGATAAAGATAAAGCAGCCATGGGAGGAGTTTCAGCCCACTATTCATGAGCTTTCACGCAGGCCCGAGCATGAGAAACCAAAGGAGGAAACAAAAGAGCTGCAGGAGGATATTGAGAAAGTTGTATCCATTCAGCCCTCTCTGCAGAAGAAGATTGCACAAAAGGAAGAGGATCTAGTCCTCTTATTTGAAGAGCTTCCCTCTTTAGAGGAGGAAGAGGAGAATAAAGTTGTTCCTACCCCTGAGGAACAAATCTTGGCTAATGAGCCTTTAGAAAAATTAGAGGACCTACTGCAAGCAAAAGAAGAAAAACAAGAGCAGTTTTTGCAACAGAATGTCCTCTATGATATGGAGGATAAAAAAGAGGACCCCATGGATAGCTTTGTCCTTAAGAAAGAACATGCTGACATGCATGAGGTTGCCCCTCAACCTATGCATATTACTGCAGAAGAGCAAGAAGATTCTGATGAAGAGGAAAGTTTTTGGGAAGAGCTAGAAATGTTTTGCTCATCCATAGAGATCAAGCCATCTTCTCCTTCATCAAAAGATCATGAGTTGAAGCAGCAACATGTGGAGATCTATACCATACCAGCATCTCCTAGGGAATTGGTTCATGAGCAACATGAAGAGCTGGATTTCATCTCTCCACAAAAGGAGGAGGATCCATTTCCAATCAAGATACCAATGTTACAGAGCATAATAGAAAGGTTGTGGCTGATTGCTTCGACCCAGTGCCATCAAGAGGATGCCCCATAAGGCATCTAGATCTGCAGAGAATCCGCAAGTTGCCCCCGGTCATGTTTACTTCAAAGCGTAAGGGTGTGTATCACAAAGAGGGGCAAGTCAGTCTTTCTCAAGGTGAGAGTATTCCAATGCTTAGGAGCTTCATTGTTCTTACCATTGGGATGGTATTCCAGCAAGCTGTAATATGCTTGTTATTCTTACTGCACTGCCTAGTTGCCCAAGTGCATGCAAGGAACAAGAAACTTGTAAGGAAGGGCAGCTATTTCAACAAGCCAGTGAATGGCTTTGTTTAATTTTTTGCATATAATTCTTTGTACATAGTAGGTTAGATTTTCTTTGCTTTCAAAGAAGTGCACATGCACAGCTATTTCTAGGAGATGGCAAATTTTGATGTTCTGTTCAGTTACAGGAGATTGCAAATCTGAGTTTTTTTCACAATGACTCCATGCCCAATGGATTGCCAGGCTACTGATCTTAATACTTAACAGGCAAGTATACTCTTGACTCGCCAAAAATGTTGACTTTTTTGTGACCATAACCCTTTTTGGGTTAGTTTCCATCACCTGGATTCAGTTGAGAAAGCTTGAAGAGCTAAAATCAATGAGAAAAACTTGAGGATTTTCGGTGGAACATACCTCATGTTTCACCGAAATAAACATGCAGGGCTTCTACAAGAGTCTAGGGCTAGATTTCGGGGAGAGATTCCCATTGTCTCCCCGAAATTCTTAGCCAAATGTTCAGCGGGCTAAGGAAGCAGATACCGGGGTAGCATGTCCTTTGTTTCACCGATGAGATCCATCAGAGTAGCAACAACTATCGCTGGAAGGAAAAAATGGCATTCTGATGGGTCAAGTTACCCCCGATGGGTGGCATCAGTGAGAGTCTTGCCGATATGTGGCCTTGGTAGCTCCGATGCGCGTTGTTTTAGCCAAGACATCTTTGGGTCTTGCCAAAATGGTTGTTCTTCAATGGGTCATTGGCAGGATGGTAGACGGATTTCTTTGATAAGCGTCCATTGGCAAAACTATGGCACCATCAGAAGGAACAAAAAAGGTGTGTTCTGATAGTGCATGTTTCCCCGATGGGATTTTGCATCGGCAGAGGTTTTGCCGATATTGAAGAGGAGGAAGGAGCATTGACAGAACAACAGATGGGTTTCGCCGATGAGGATCATTAGCGTAACTCGGGGGTTCGCTAGGATATTTTAAGCTCGTTCCGATGGTATATGTTGTTGCCATGGATGTTATCGGGGTAAGTCACTCCGATGAGTTATCTCATTGGTGTAACTTGGGTCATCGGAAGCAAATTTTGAGCATGGTCTGATAGTGCAAGGTTCCCCGATGAGGTTTGCATTGGCAAGAGTCTTGTCGATATCCAAGGCATGAGGTTCATCGAGGAGACTTTGGTTATTGATAGGGATAAAATTACTCAGCCCGATGGGGAATGTTACATCGATGAATTCTGTCAGTGGGACATCTCCTATGTTTCGGCGAAATCTTTTGAGTGCCAATAAATGAAGGATTGTCGTCAGCAAGACTTCTTAGTGGTTTCCCTGATGTTTGATAACTATCAACCACAGCTCGATCCACTTAGCAAAGAAGGTTGGTTATCGGGGGACCTTTCCCTGATGATCAAAGCAGCCATCTTTAGTGCCAAGCAACACAAAGGGTTCATCGGGGAAGCTCTTGTCGATGAAGAAACAAATAGAGGATTGAAGCATTAATGCTTTCAACTGCATCCAGCAACCTGTCTGCTTTTGTCAATTCATTCAAGCAGTGCCATTACTTTTTTATGTTCTTGGTCGATTCCTCCAATCATCGGGTGTTTGTTTATGATTGTTGGTGGTCTTCTAGCGGTTCCATGCCTATTGGTTGCAGATTATTCTTGAAGCCTTGTTTCCATGCCATTAGAGATTTGATCATCATGTACTTGCAAAGGGATGGGTCACTCCTTTGTTGCATGGGCATTCATTTTTCCTCCTTTCTATCACTTCTCGGATGATCTACTTGTATGCAGCGATCAAATATTTGATCTGATCTGTTCTTCCTTTTGTAACTCAACCCTAGTTGAGGGTTTGAACTTCATGTGTAATCAGAGTTGTGCCAGCTCTATAAAAGGAAAGTTTGTAGATATTTTCTATGTGGTTCTTCTCTGGTTCTTTGCAGCAGCTTAGGCTTTGCAACTATAATTTCTTATTTTGCCATACATTAATAGAAATATTTGTTTTACCTTATCTTGTTAGTCTGATATATTGTGCATTTTCTTGCCATGTATGGATTGTTTCTCTTATGTTTTCCTCATTCGTATGTTGTGTTGGTGTGCTCATGGATGTTGCACTATGAAAGCTTTCTGCTTTGCATCATTTCATTAGTTATGATCTGGATATGAGTCCTAGGAGGATAGAAGAGAGTTGAGGTTTATTTGTATTTGGATGCTTTATTGATGTTTTGCGCAATTATAGGCAGAGAGATCCATGATTCAATCTGGTGCATCACCATATTTCCCTTTCAACATATCCTTCTCCCTTTTCCCTCAAAAGTCAGTAGTTTAGGTGCACCCTAATTGTAAAGGAAGCTAGCCTTCTCCAAAGATTCAACCTCGCTTGTCAAGTCCCACACTTAGAGGTTGTTTCCATGTTTCACAAGGTTGTTTAGGTCACTAACCATCACCTAAACAAGGGTGCAAACTTTTGTGACAACAGAACTATTAACCAACTTCATGATCACTCATAACTAGAGCACACCATACCACCAACAAGCCAATGGAGCTAATGAAGAACTAAATAAGATCATTGGAGCCATTTTGACTAAAATGTGTGATGAGAATAAATTAGATTGGAACATCAAAATACGTATGCTACTCTGGGCCTACCGCACAACATATAAATAATCCACCAAACACACTCTCTTTGACTTAATATATGGAATTGAGGCCAATATATCGTTAAATTTTATTGTTTGCAACCTTTGCACAACAATGACACTAAGACTCGATGATAGAGACTTCAGCAAAAAGTGCCTCAAAGAATTGGAGAAGCTGGATGAGACAAGGCAGTTGCTAGAATTCCATCTTTTAACTAAGCATCACAAACAAAAAGCATGGCATACTTGGAAACTAAGATCGAAACACTTCCAATTCGATGACATAGTCCTCTTGTATGATAGAAAATTCAAAAGGCGAGGAAAATGCAAGTCTAAATGGTTGAGATCCTATCAAATTAGTGACACTCTTGACTCAGGGGCAATCCTCTTAAGAACATTAGATGGCATTGTACTAGAATGCTGTATCAATAGAGCAAGACTGAAACATAATCATCAAAATCCTAAATAGAATTGATTTGAGAACAAGTCAATTTTTTGAAAGGGGGGATGTTGTTGGCAAGGAAGATGAATAGTCTGACACAGTTCTAGAAAATCTATCGCATCTTGCCACATCAAGCACGCGGAGTATATGACGTACTGAATTAATTTAAATAATACAAATACTTTTGGGTTACATATATGATGTGTTGTGTTTAGTTCTTAATATTCTATTAAATAGTTGGTCTTGTCTTGATCTCATTCCTTGTACCTTTAATAGGACTGAGTTTGGGGTAAAAACTACAACACTAAGAAAGTCATTGGGGATTTAGAAATTTGGTTTATGTCCTACAGGTGTTTTGCTAGCAGTTAGAGAGAATGGTTGAGATGCAACAAGCTTTACAATTAATGGTGGTTAGTTCAAGTGGGGTAAGTGGTCAAAGGCAAGCACACTTGAAGGAAGAAATGTGAAACAAAAGATCCTTAATAATTATGGGTGGTCCACAAGGAGGTAAGAAATTGTTTTTTTATTATAAATTTTTAAAAAGCTGATTTATTAGTGTAACTAACTTGTAAATTAATTTCATTTTTTATAATAGGATCCACTCTATCATTAGTCCTAATTCTCTATCTTTTCTAAAATTTCAAATTCCATAACTTGTTTGCACGTGCGAATATTTGTGATGTCCCCTATCTAGAGTACAAGTGAATAATAAATCACAATAATAATTAATGAACAAAATAAAAATAACAATGTAACATAATCCATTTAATAATGTTAAAGTATAATATAATTGATATAATAATATAATATATTATTAATATAGATAATAGTAAAATATTATTAACAATATATAAAAATAATAATGTATTATTAACAATATATAATAATTTTATTATTAATATAATATATATTAATAGTGATACATAATACTATGCTTATAATTTAAGAGAAATTATAACTATAAATTAAGCGACAAAAGAAAGACTTAATTATCAATCTAAAGCTAAAGACTGTCGAAGACCATCCACCTGTAGTCGTAAACTACACAAAGTCGATATGAAATGGAAAGATCAGTTTTGAATAGACTAGATTGAGGTGAAGGTTCTCAAGTATTGGTGACTGTATTGGTGACACCAACCACTTGTTTGAGCTCTATACTTGTCGCCTATGCTCTTGGTTGATTGGGCACTCTTCGATGGGCACAACATGATGGGACTAAGGTTGAAGAAACCAATGGGCTAAAGAAAACGAACCGCTTCACCAAGATAGATATTAATATGATACATGAACCTTATCAATAGGACAGGAAATTGTTATTATATCTTAGCCGGGGACAATGATCAAATCTGGTAATCAGCGACATTACATATCAATCATCGCTTATTATTGTTTGAGGAAAGATTAAGTGGATCGATCATCAAAGGATAATCAGATCGAGTAAGGAGAGGACGTGTTATCTATATCGCCACATAAGGAAGAATAATTACAAATAAAGTAAAAACAAACTAATGAATAGTGATTACTCGTCGCTAAAACCAAATTGTGTACATGGAAAGGTGTGATCCCTCTTATGGAAGAAGACGTGTTTTTTTTTTACCTAAAGTTGTACCGTTTGGTAGAAAGGGGATATATATGGGAATGAGCATCTGGGGGCATTGAACATTACTATCTAATCTTCATTCATATTTGATATCGTACTAAAAGAGAAGTGGCCTTCTTAAGGCAACTCAGTCATATATATTTAAAGACATCACTCGAGTAGCACCAAGAGACATCTGCATTTCAACTTGTATCTCAAACAAATTGCAAAGTTACAAACTTCTTAAATACTATCAAGAACCTCAATCATTTCATCACAATAAGGAGAGATCAATTCCATAGTCATCAAAGTGATAGAGCTTATATATGGTAGATCAAAGCCATTGCATTCGAATATTAATATAAGGTCCATATTAATATAAGGTCATTTTCTTCTTTATTGAGCCTATCACACAACTCATAAGATATGCTAATATAGACTCTCCTAGGCTTCGAGAGATTTGTGAGACTTTTTTCACATACTTGAGTAGATGAAACAAGCCATTTATACCAAGTATCCTACTTAGGGATTTTATGAGGAGCATCTTAGGTCCATTGTGGCATGATCGTGGAACACTTTAAACAACTTATTTCGATGGCAGACTATGCTCTTAATCTCAAATTCCATACAGGTTGATGAGGAGGCAAAGAAGAAATTGGTTAGGATTCCATTCTTTGAGGCAACACCTCATAACTGTAGCGGCTCAAAATCCGACTTCAATTTTGATGTAGATCTAATAGATGCAAATGTTGATTAAGGACAGCTATATATTTTCTATGTTTCCTCATTCTAGTTTAAACTTGCAGCCATTGTGCATTTTAATATAATTCTTATATAATGAATATGTACATTGATAATGAAAGCATTTAAATTTCATTAATTTTCTTGTCAATTATCATCTGCAATCTCAATTCAAGGCTAATGTTATGTATAAAGGTTCTATAATGTCTACGATCAATGATTTATCAATGTTATCATATAAATATTTAAAATGTCCTTATTCTTTTAATAGTTGTCCCTTATCGTCCGCTAACAGATGGCCAAAAAAGTCCTAGACCATAAACACATGCCACCATCCCTTGTCACCACCATCAAAGACCTATGGGAGCATAGAGACCAACATCATCATCCCCATCAACATTAGATGGTGTAGGTAGATTAGAAGCACCATATGGAACCCCTCTACTAGTTGCAACAAAAGTGGGTTGGCTACTTAACTCCTCAAAAAGTGAAGATTGTGCAATAGAATACATATCCAAGTTAGCTCGCTCTAGGCCTATATCCCCAACTTTATTGCCCCTCCTTTGTACTCGTTATGTCTATGAATAAGAAGGCGCAAGATGGAATGCTCGTAAACTAGCTCCTCTACATCAATTGGTGCAGTTCCATTGTGCTTCACTTAGTCAAAGGAGAGTATGTACTCCAGTTCCATTCAAATGAAGAGTAACCAGCAACCTATTGAAACAAAGCAAAAGAGTTGTTAAATTAATAAATTGTAAATCAAATATCAAATTTATAAAAAAAATGAAAATAAATCTAATTTAGAAAATGCAATCAACATTAATAAACTTACTTGCAATAAAATTTTGATTATAAGAGTCTAGATGTGTGGCAATTTATGGTCGTTAAGGTACCACCAAGAGTGAGCATCATTTCTACACTTATCATGTAGAGTGGAAACACTTTGACCAATGGAGGCTACAAAATCAACAAGCGCGCTTGTAGCTACATTCTCTCTATTACGATGAACAAGGATTTAGTAAGTGTTTTCTCATGCCCTTCACTAACTTCTACATCATGGTATGGTGGCACTCTTGTCAACATAGCACAGATCTATTTGTGGCAATATTCGAGAGTTCACACAGAGGCAAAAACATGAAGAGGAGCAATCATTTTGTTTCATTGCTCAACACAAATTGACAGCACCTTAGAAAAACATTTCTTTAACATTTTTTTTTCATTTGTGGACTTCATCCTTCTCAATTATAGATTTGATGCCATCATAAATGTCTCTCGGTAATGTCTAAACCATGTCAATAAAGTGGATCATACTCATGATGAACTCAAGAAAACTAAGACAATATTTGACACAATCAACTGAGTGTCATCTAGGTCATTTACTTTGCAATTATTGCTCTCTCATTGTTGGACTACCTCCATATGCATCAAGATCAGTTGATAACCATGCCAAAAAAGTGCCTATCACACCTTCACAAGTCATCACAAGAAAATTGTGTAACCCAATCTATTTTCCTACCCAACTTTTGTAGCATGAAGTTGAGTGAATGGCCAGCACAAGATATCCTAAATACATGTAAGAACCATGCCTTAACCAACATACCAATCACTCAAAATAAGGATGTTAACAGTAAATTATGCATCCTTCACCTACTCTTTGCAATCCACAACTTTCTTTAGGGCACATTGTAATCATTGTGATTAATGGCCTATTCTTGCATTCTTACATCCATCAAAATGATAGACACCCCTATTTATTTCTATGAGGCCCTAATGGGACCTAATGAAAAATCTATATTTTTACCTCCTTTGACAATAAGGTGTTGTGCACCTTCTAATAACCTAGCACCACATACCATTTGGAATGTCATTTACTTTTCATTTAAGGACAAACCATCTGCATAAAGGTATCTTGCAACGGTTTGATTAGTAATCTCTCTAACATCATTTCAAAATACCCTCTCTAGCCCTCTTTATTTTAGCAAGCTCTTCTTCACTCGTACCAAAAAGGTCAGCTCCTCTACTATAATAACAAAGACAGCACTATGAGATGGAGAAGAAAGCGGCCTCCATAACCCCCTTCCTGTTCTCCAAGGATACCTTGTTCTAAGGACAACTCTCGCTCTTTAATATATTCTACTATATTATGAGTTGGTAGAGATACCACCATTCTTCCTTAGATAGGCTTCAATTCACATTCCAAGAATTGCACACAAATGGACCTAAGTTGTCGGTATGGGTACGTTGGTACGGTATGCAAGTACGGCAATTTTGTTTTTTGGGTGGGGGGGAGGGGTTGGGTACGTTTGTACAAAAAATATATTAAAAAAACATAAATATGTACGTTTGGGTACATTTGTACAAAAAATATATAAAAAACATAAATATATGCATATATGCAGCTTAAAAAGTAGCAACAAAAAATACAATTTTGAATACCACATATCATGCATATGTTAAACAAAACCTAGAACCATAAATATTACACATTTACAGTGATTTTCTATAAGTCTAGTTTCATATCAATTTGTCAAAACTTGAATGTTATGATAGATAAATCTTGTTCATTGTTCATTGTTCATTGGTTCAACTCGTAAAAAAATACAATTAGTAATCAGCATCACATGTCGGGAAGATTAAGAACAACATCATCATTGACATTAGATGTAGGTAGATTAGTGGAACCACATGCAACCCCACTATCACTTGCACATCTAGAAGCACGTTGGCTATCTGACTCCACACAAGGTAAAGATTTTGTGGCAACTAAAAAATCCAAATCAGTTCACTATGGATCTACATCCCACAACTTGTGCACCCTTCCTTGTACTAATTTTGTTTGAGTAAGAAGGTGCAAGTTGGAATGCACATAAACTGGCTCTTCTGCCTTACTTGTTGCCAATTGGTTGTGTTTCACTGAGTGGATAAAGGAGTATGCACTTTAATTTCACTCGGTTGAAGAGGAACTAGCAAGCTATTGAAAATTTGACACAAAGTTAGAGGGTTACAATTATAAAATTAACTTTAAATATGAAATTAACAGTTTTTTTAATTTAAAATAGTAAACAATATAAATTTAGAGAGTTATAAAATTAAGAAACTTACATGCGATAAAAGTTTGATCGCAAGAGTTTGAAGGTGTAGTGATGCATGGCCATTGAGGTATCACCAAGCATGAGCATCGTTCTTATACTTGTCACAGAGAGCAGCAGCACTTTGACCATTGGAGGCTACAAAATCAGCAAACTTAGCTGAAACTAAATCCTCCATTTCACAATCTCGAAAGAGTTTAGTATGTATTGTTCTACACCCATCATAGACTTCTCCATCTCTGTATGGTGGTACCCTTGTTGGCTAAGCAAGAATTTCATCACTATAAAATTTGGGAGTCAATGCAAATGCAAGATGTAGTGGGGTGGTTTCCACTGCTCAACACAAATTGATTGAACCTCTTTGAAAAAAGTTTCTTCAAGATCTTGCTCCTTTATATTGATGATGTCTCTCGTTTCCTCAATCATCGAGTCAATGCCATCCTATACCATTCCCAAACATGGGTGATCCATGTCAATAAAACGGATCATGATCATGATGGCCATGGTGAAACTAAGAAGATATTCCACTCATTCCCACCAAGTGTCATCTAGGATCATATGCTTTACATTTGTTACCCTTTATGTATTGGATTGCCTTCATAAAGACCAACTTTGACCAATAACCATGCTAACAACTGGTTCCTGACCAACACAAGTCGCCTCAAGACGATTGTGTTGGATGAAAATCAAGTCTCAGCAACCTATTCAAAAATTAAAATACAAAGAAGTCATGATCAAATTTACAAAATAAATTAGTAATTACTAGTGAAATGTAGAATTTAAAAATTGAAGTGTTTGAATTACCTTCAGCAACTCCAACTATGAAAAATGATCTAAATGGCTTGTGACATGTAATGATTTGTGATGAACATATGGATCTCTTCAGCCTCAACAAAGATTTGTTTGATCCAATTTATTTTCCTACCCAACTGTTGTAGCATGAGGTTGGGAATGTACGGAACAAGGTGTCCAATAAAAGTGTTCAAACCGTGTCTCAATCAACATACCTGCAGCTCTACAATTATTTGCATTGTCGATTATTACTTGGACAACATTTTGAGGACCCACATCCTAAATGCATTGTATAAGGATGTTAGCAATAAATTGTTCATCCCTCACCTATCCCTCACAATCCACAACTTTCAGAAACATTGCCCCTTTAGGGCACACTACAATCACATTAATCAATGGCTGATTTTTAATATCCTTTCATCCATCAAAAACAATTGCCACCCTTGTTTGCTTCCATGAATTTCTAATGGGAGCCAATGCATTGTCTATGTTTTTAACCTCCTTTGCTAGTAAGGAGCTATGCACCTTCTCATAAGTTGGCCCTATCCACCCTTGCAAAGCCTCATTTTCTTTTCTCAAGATACCCTTCCAATATGGTGATTGTACAACATTAAATGACAAATTGTTTACATATACACATCTTGCAACAACTTGATCTGCAATCTCTCTAGCATCATTCTTAAATGCTCTCTCTAATAGCCCCTTGCTTCTCTTCGCAGTAACAAGTTCCTCTTCAATTCTGCCCTAGAATGAGTGGCTCTCTACTATGACATCAAGAAAATCACCATGAAATGGAAAAGTTGGGGGCCTCAATCTACTCCCTCTTGCTTTCAACAAAGGATGGTTTATGGCATGTCCAACTCTTGCATTTGCTTCCTCTTGCTCTCTAATATATCCTTCTATTTGATGAGGTGGCATTCCTTTCTTATCTGCTCCTATACATGCTTTGATTCCCTATTGGTGAATGGCACGGAATTGGGCTTTCACACGGTTGTAGGTGCTTGTTTTCTCCGCCTTACAAAAATTACATATCCAAACAAATGTTCCACCTCTTTTACTTGGCCTATTAATGTGACATATTTCAAAAATGGCAAATTTGGGTCAGTCATGAAGGTGAATCGAGCAATAGAACCAACACTCGTTGCCATTATGCTATCTACATGTTGCCAAATTTTAGTCTAGGGTCTTTAGGTTCTAGGGGGTAAATTGTTATTTGGTGACTTACTTCTCATTCATCTTGAAACCTTCCCCTAATGTGCTTGTCAGATAAATTATTTTCCTTGCCTATTTGAGCCTAGCGGGTTTTCAATATTTCTACTTCATCCGGTGGCGTCTTCTGAATGAGAAGTAGTCACCCTCGGATCTGTAATGCTCAATGTGTTTTTCCGAAAGGTAAATATGTGGTTTACATAAGCGATTCATAAAGCTTTTGTTCGTAAAAAGAGTTTTTTTTTTAACTCTCGGAGATATCAAGTTGCGGAGTAGTGGTGGTGATCATGTAGCGTCCGGAAAAGTTGGTCTCAAAGGTGCAACCCCGACACAAGTGAAAAGAGCAAATAAGAGGTTAAGTGCTACCGACGAAAAAGTTGTTTAAGTGCGAAAAGGATAAAAGGTGAAGCCGTCGGGATACTTTTCCGAAATAAAGGAAACATGATTACAGGAAAAGTATTCTCTTATGTTCTTTTCCCGCACAAGGTAAAATGGTCTAATGTTTATTCATTTCGGCATCAGAAGGAAAGTATGTTCTTTTTCTGCAAGACTAAGGATTTGTTTCGGCAAGTGGCTAATGAACATAAAGTTAAGTGTAAGCTTTCGGGTTTTGAGGCCGTTATGTTCTCCGAAACGGGAAGTTCAAATAGCCGTTGAATATCAAAATTTAATGCTAATCCTGTCGTTGCGTCCGTTAGCTCACCTTAATGTCATTCGTGTGGCGCCAACGTTTGGATCTTAGCGGCTATTTCTTCGCCATTCGCCATCGTTTGCTGCTCACCGTATTTGAATAGCAAGCCATTTGTCTTCACTCATGTTCTTAGTTTTATAGTAAATGGCAGTTAAGGCTTCTGGTTACGACAGATTAATTGGTATTGAGAGTGAATTGAAAGAAGTTTCCGACACATCTCTAAGATTCTATGATCTCGGAGATTTGCACAAAAGATTGAATTCTCATCCAATTCACCCCATTACACAGAAGCTCAAGGATAGCGGTCTCGTAGAAGCTGCAGGGTTTCCAATGGCAGTCCAAGCTCCTAAGCTCGTCAGAGAATGTATAGAGAAATACAACCCGGTGAAAAAGCAAATCATGTTCCCGGATCAGTCTATTTTGCTGACAATTGACAAAACCCTAATCCAATCCGCTTTCGGCATTCTGGCGAAAGACGTGTATAGCGACATCGACTTCAGTTCATCTGCGTCTATGTTCAATGAAAAGAAGACTCTAAGGAGGGAAGACATGTAGAGGACCTGGTTCCAGACCCCTCAATCAAAGAAAAGTAAGATGCCGAAGACTCTCTTCAGAACAACCCTAAAGAGGGAAATTGTAGATATTTTGGCCCTACTAACCAGATTGGACAGAAAACCCGAGATCCTGGATCTCGTTGAACTTAATTTCTTCCTTGTTCAAGCTATTGAATGGGCAAAAATCCTGTGTGAGAAGCTAGCATCTTGGTTGAGTTCCTATCAGGGATTCAAACAGTTCTACATGTCGTCATACTTGATCTATGCTCTGGCGACTCAGCACCTGTGGCCCGGCTTACCAGAAATCCAGAATTTCGACAACACTAAAATATATGAGTTCTACCCAAATCTACAATTGCATCGGAGCTTTGAGGAATATGCTGCTGTGAACGATGCATTCACAATGAGAATATGTCGGGAACTTCAAGGTTGCCCGGAAAGAAGATTCTCGCCCGAGGCCATTTCAGCAATCAATCAGTATGGATGTTCTTTCATCCAATTCCCGAGTTTCTCTTATCTTCGGATAGGAGCCTTCTCCAGATTTCCTAAGAGATTGCCCCGGTATCCTGAAGATAAGGTGGTCTTGGTGGAGCTCTACCGGCACATATTGGAAGTGAACATTCTATGTTCAAATGTGAAGATCGCCGGAATTCCTTTCCCCGTGGTTGTTGGTCCATATTCCTGTGCATCCAGAGCTAATGCCCAGAATTTGATAAAGAGCTTTGAGGATAAGATCAAGCTACTTGATTATGAGGTTCTTAGGCCTCAATATGATCCTATGGGTTTTGTTAGAGATCACTTGAAGCTAGGACATGCCTACAGACATGTCCCAGATATTGAGGATTTCTGGGCCGAATGTTTTAATGAGTATCAGACACTGGAGAAATTGTGGTCCCGTTTAACTTTGGATGAAATTAAAATGTATAATAATGTTGATGTATCTGATCTTGCAAATGACGGCCTCTTCATGCATCCTTCGTCCTACGACCAAATCAAGGTGTTGCCCATTTCTTCCTCTCCACCAACTGGTCCAGTGGTTGATTCATTGGAGCTTCTCATGAGAGGCATTATCAAGAGAACTGATTAGTGGGTGGAATGGACCAGAGCGCGACGGAAAAGAACTTCTGGCGCAGGTTCATCCGGAGGAACGACTTCAGGTGCTGAGAAATCAACTTCAACAGCCACTTCTTCTGCAGCGCCATCAGTTTTAGCAGGTGCAACGCAACCCGCTGAGCAAGGAGGTGACCAGCCTCCAGAAAAGAATGTCCCTATCACTCCGACCTGCGGAGGTAGTTCGCTCCGCCAAACATTGGAAGCGAAAAGGAGAAGAAAGAAGATAAGGAAAAGGAAAAGGAAAAGGAAAAGAAGAAAGAACAAGAGGTGTCCGTGACCAAGCCTCGCTCACCAATTCCAGTCATCACTTTGGACGACACAAACCCGATGGATGGTCAGGACTCCTCTCAGCCGGCAAACACGCTGGCCCTTTCGGCGACTAAGATTGCCTCCTTCCATGTTCCATCTCAAGATAAGCAAACTCCTCCAGTCGCCCGGAAGCTGTTTGATCCTACAGCTCTTCAATCTACAATAAAGGTGCTATCCACAGACTCATGGTTGGAAGAAACCATTGAGAAGAAGAAACGACATGAGGAAGCCATTTCTTCAAAGGACCTGATCCTTAAAGCAACCTCATCTCAACCACCAGTGAAGAAGGCGAAGAAGCAAAAGTCCGTGGCGGCCCTTTCCCATGATTCCACAACCGGGCATATGTTAATGGAAATAGCAAAGCCACAGAAAGAAGGAAAGTTTCATTAACTTTCAGCTCATGATTTCCAAATAAGAACTGTGGACCTAGGAGTGTCGGTGCATGACTCAATGGTGAACATCTGGAAAACCACCAATGAGCGGATTGAGGACAAGTTAGAAGAACTCCGAGCAAATAAGGAAGTCCTCAAATCTACAAATAAGGAGCTAACTGAGTATATTAAATCTGCTCTTGGCAGTACTTCATCTTCTCAGTTTGACCCCAATGCGGAAGAAAATAAGAACTTGCTACTGAAGCTGCAGCAAGAAAGATAGTTTGGGCAAATTGGCAGAGCATGGATAGAGGCAATGAAGGTTCAAGGCCCCATTTTCATCGAGAATTTGAGGAACCTTCTACTTGATGTAGACAAGTTGAAGGATACAACATCAAAGCACTAGGAGACCATTTACAATGCATCCACTGGATTGACAGTGCAAATAGCCACCTTGCAGGATGTGATTGATATGAAGACTAGTGTTGCAATCTCCAATGGCATCCTTAAGACCGGCCAAGAGCCATTGTTTCATTGGAGGCAGTCTCTGGAGTTCGTGATTGAGAGCTCAAGTAGATCAGCGAATGAACTCAAGACTGTGGTTGAGTTAGTGCAAAGGGAGATGGACAAACTTTTTGAGTTTTTGAAAGTTTTGCACACGGAATCTTAGGTTTCCAGGAGTGACAAGTTGGTGAATATAGAGCGCATGAAAGCTAAGTTTCTTGCTTTCATAGATGAGATTGCAGATCTGGCTAGCTTCCAAGTATCAAGGATCAGTGAGCTCTCCGTGATAAATGCAATGATCAAAAAGGAATCAGAGAAGCTCTAATCCCGGATTGCCAGGTTGGACGAACTGACAGAGATGCATATTTTTGGATGAGTCGAGCTAACAATATAATCATTCCAAATGCTCAAGAATTGGGCAAGGTAACAGATGCAATGAAGGCTTACAGAGGAAAAGTCGTTTCGCAGAAGCAGGCATAGAATCTATTGACCTTTGTCGTCTTCCCAATTTTGGTATATTCTAGCCATTTTGGGCATTTTGTCAGCCTTGTCAGTTTTTGTAACCGACTCAGTTTATTATTAGAATGTTCCTCTCGGAATATTGTAAAGATGGCTAGATTTCTGGTTTTTGATTGTGTGTGTTTTTAGGCATCAACGTTTCGGATCACACTCCGTGATCCATCATCAGGATGAGAGAACAATAAGGAGAAAATAATAAGCAGCAGACTCAGCCTCACTCAAAGGATAAAAAGGGAAGGGCTGGGGGGAGAAAGAA